>LR990155.1:0-55000 GCA_905147285.1 Hypena proboscidalis
TTTTGAAACTTTTCCAAGACATTGTGAGCGCTGAGATACTTACCACCTGTGCGTCGATCCACCCCCGAGGTCCAGCCACTGCATCCGCACCCTCCGACGAACCGTTGGAGCATACCACCTGAAAGAAAGAAGAAAAAAGTGACGTTTTAGTACAAATTTTTACATTTTTATTTTTAATTTGGCAACCCTACATCTGATTTTCAAAATTTTTATTTCTCTGGATAGGGCTCGTCGAGACCTTTCCCCCGACACCCCATTTATTTAAATCCGTAGCATAAAACGTCGAAAATCGCCCGCCGAAACTTCTTCTAGAACACATAGTGCAAATATCATCTATACAAAGTCTACCTTAGGGCTCCGATACTGAAAATCGACCAAATATTTTTGTCCGAACTTTGACTTGGGATAACTTTCTAATCGTTACAATAACATCCCTACAGCACCCCTTAGTGTTTTTAACACACCCTTTGGCACCAACCCTTAGCAGTCACCCCTATTGACTTGCAAATTTCCACGTGATTTCGTTTAAGTCTGACTAAATCACCCTCAACTTTGTTATTTATTAAAGGATTCTTGATTTTTTGGTTTTAAAAACTTGGCATTACCGCCCCCCTACGCGACGCCACCCCTTAACAGGGGTTGTGAAGCATAGTTTTTCGAAATTTTTTATTTAACTCGTAATATTCTGTGAAATTGCTGTAGTAACGACCTCTGTGAGGCATTTTTGAACTTTTCCAAGACATTGTGAGCGCTGAGATACTTACCACCTGTGCGTCGATCCACCCCCGAGGTCCAGCCACTGCATCCGCACCCTCCGACGAACCGTTGGAGCATACCACCTGAAAGAAAGAAGAAAAAGTGACGTTTTAGTACAAAATTTTTACATTTTTATTTTTAATTTGGCAACCCTACATCTGATTTTCAAATTTTTATTTCTCTGGATAGGGCTCGTCGAGACCTTTCCCCCGACACCCCATTTATTTAAATCCGTAGCATAAAACGTCGAAAATCGCCCGCCGAAACTTCTTCTAGAACACATAGTGCAAATATCATCTATACAAAGTCTACCTTAGGGCTCCGATACTGAAAATCGACCAAATATTTTTGTCCGAACTTTGACTTGGGATAACTTTCTAATCGTTACAATAACATCCCTACAGCACCCCTTAGTGTTTTTAACACACCCTTTGGCACCAACCCTTAGCAGTCACCCCTATTGACTTGCAAATTTCCACGTGATTTCGTTTAAGTCTGACTAAATCACCCTCAACTTTGTTATTTATTAAAGGATTCTTGATTTTTTGGTTTTAAAAACTTGGCATTACCGCCCCCTACGCGACGCCACCCCTTAACAGGGGTTGTGAAGCATAGTTTTTTCGAAATTTTTTATTTAACTCGTAATATTCTGTGAAATTGCTGTAGTAACGACCTCTGTGAGGCATTTTTGAACTTTTCCAAGACATTGTGAGCGCTGAGATACTTACCACCTGTGCGTCGATCCACCCCCGAGGTCCAGCCACTGCATCCGCACCCTCCGACGAACCGTTGGAGCATACCACCTGAAAGAAAGAAGAAAAAGTGACGTTTTAGTACAAAATTTTTACATTTTTATTTTTAATTTGGCAACCCTACATCTGATTTTCAAATTTTTATTTCTCTGGATAGGGCTCGTCGAGACCTTTCCCCCGACACCCCATTTATTTAAATCCGTAGCATAAAACGTCGAAAATCGCCCGCCGAAACTTCTTCTAGAACACATAGTGCAAATATCATCTATACAAAGTCTACCTTAGGGCTCCGATACTGAAAATCGACCAAATATTTTTGTCCGAACTTTGACTTGGGATAACTTTCTAATCGTTACAATAACATCCCTACAGCACCCCTTAGTGTTTTTAACACACCCTTTGGCACCAACCCTTAGCAGTCACCCCTATTGACTTGCAAATTTCCACGTGATTTCGTTTAAGTCTGACTAAATCACCCTCAACTTTGTTATTTATTAAAGGGATTCTTGATTTTTTGGTTTTAAAAACTTGGCATTACCGCCCCCTACGCGACGCCACCCCTTAACAGGGGTTGTGAAGCATAGTTTTTCGAAATTTTTTATTTAACTCGTAATATTCTGTGAAATTGCTGTAGTAACGACCTCTGTGAGGCATTTTTGAACTTTTCCAAGACATTGTGAGCGCTGAGATACTTACCACCTGTGCGTCGATCCACCCCCGAGGTCCAGCCACTGCATCCGCACCCTCCGACGAACCGTTGGAGCATACCACCTGAAAGAAAGAAGAAAAAGTGACGTTTTAGTACAAAATTTTTACATTTTTATTTTTAATTTGGCAACCCTACATCTGATTTTCAAAATTTTTATTTCTCTGGATAGGGCTCGTCGAGACCTTTCCCCCGACACCCCATTTATTTAAATCCGTAGCATAAAACGTCGAAAATCGCCCGCCGAAACTTCTTCTAGAACACATAGTGCAAATATCATCTATACAAAGTCTACCTTAGGGCTCCGATACTGAAAATCGACCAAATATTTTTGTCCGAACTTTGACTTGGGATAACTTTCTAATCGTTACAATAACATCCCTACAGCACCCCTTAGTGTTTTTTAACACACCCTTTGGCACCAACCCTTAGCAGTCACCCCTATTGACTTGCAAATTTCCACGTGATTTCGTTTAAGTCTGACTAAATCACCCTCAACTTTGTTATTTATTAAAGGATTCTTGATTTTTTGGTTTTAAAAACTTGGCATTACCGCCCCCTACGCGACGCCACCCCTTAACAGGGGTTGTGAGCATAGTTTTTTCGAAATTTTTTATTTAACTCGTAATATTCTGTGAAATTGCTGTAGTAACGACCTCTGTGAGGCATTTTTTGAACTTTTCCAAGACATTGTGAGCGCTGAGATACTTACCACCTGTGCGTCGATCCACCCCCGAGGTCCAGCCACTGCATCCGCACCCTCCGACGAACCGTTGGAGCATACCACCTGAAAGAAAGAAGAAAAAGTGACGTTTTAGTACAAAAATTTTTTACATTTTTATTTTTAATTTGGCAACCCTACATCTGATTTTCAAAATTTTTATTTCTCTGGATAGGGCTCGTCGAGACCTTTCCCCCGACACCCCATTTATTTAAATCCGTAGCATAAAACGTCGAAAATCGCCCGCCGAAACTTCTTCTAGAACACATAGTGCAAATATCATCTATACAAAGTCTACCTTAGGGCTCCGATACTGAAAATCGACCAAATATTTTTGTCCGAACTTTGACTTGGGATAACTTTCTAATCGTTACAATAACATCCCTACAGCACCCCTTAGTGTTTTTAACACACCCTTTGGCACCAACCCTTAGCAGTCACCCCTATTGACTTGCAAATTTCCACGTGATTTCGTTTAAGTCTGACTAAATCACCCTCAACTTTGTTATTTATTAAAGGATTCTTGATTTTTTGGTTTTTAAAAACTTGGCATTACCGCCCCCTACGCGACGCCACCCCTTAACAGGGGTTGTGAAGCATAGTTTTTCGAAATTTTTTATTTAACTCGTAATATTCTGTGAAATTGCTGTAGTAACGACCTCTGTGAGGCATTTTTGAACTTTTCCAAGACATTGTGAGCGCTGAGATACTTACCACCTGTGCGTCGATCCACCCCCGAGGTCCAGCCACTGCATCCGCACCCTCCGACGAACCGTTGGAGCATACCACCTGAAAGAAAGAAGAAAAAGTGACGTTTTAGTACAAAATTTTTTACATTTTTATTTTTAATTTGGCAACCCTACATCTGATTTTCAAAATTTTTATTTCTCTGGATAGGGCTCGTCGAGACCTTTCCCCCGACACCCCATTTATTTAAATCCGTAGCATAAAACGTCGAAAATCGCCCGCCGAAACTTCTTCTAGAACACATAGTGCAAATATCATCTATACAAAGTCTACCTTAGGGCTCCGATACTGAAAATCGACCAAATATTTTTGTCCGAACTTTGACTTGGGATAACTTTCTAATC
This sequence comes from Hypena proboscidalis, assembly GCA_905147285.1. Taxonomy (NCBI): domain Eukaryota; kingdom Metazoa; phylum Arthropoda; class Insecta; order Lepidoptera; family Erebidae; genus Hypena; species Hypena proboscidalis. Next base: position 4,027 of record LR990155.1, read on the forward strand.
GTTACAATAACATCCCTACAGCACCCCTTAGTGTTTTTAACACACCCTTTGGCACCAACCCTTAGCAGTCACCCCTATTGACTTGCAAATTTCCACGTGATTTCGTTTAAGTCTGACTAAATCACCCTCAACTTTGTTATTTATTAAAGGATTCTTGATTTTTTGGTTTTAAAAAACTTGGCATTACCGCCCCCTACGCGACGCCACCCCTTAACAGGGGTTGTGAAGCATAGTTTTTCGAAATTTTTTATTTAACTCGTAATATTCTGTGAAATTGCTGTAGTAACGACCTCTGTGAGGCATTTTTGAACTTTTCCAAGACATTGTGAGCGCTGAGATACTTACCACCTGTGCGTCGATCCACCCCCGAGGTCCAGCCACTGCATCCGCACCCTCCGACGAACCGTTGGAGCATACCACCTGAAAGAAAGAAGAAAAAGTGACGTTTTAGTACAAAATTTTTACATTTTTATTTTTAATTTGGCAACCCTACATCTGATTTTCAAAATTTTTATTTCTCTGGATAGGGCTCGTCGAGACCTTTCCCCCGACACCCCATTTATTTAAATCCGTAGCATAAAACGTCGAAAATCGCCCGCCGAAACTTCTTCTAGAACACATAGTGCAAATATCATCTATACAAAGTCTACCTTAGGGCTCCGATACTGAAAATCGACCAAATATTTTTGTCCGAACTTTGACTTGGGATAACTTTCTAATCGTTACAATAACATCCCTACAGCACCCCTTAGTGTTTTTAACACACCCTTTGGCACCAACCCTTAGCAGTCACCCCTATTGACTTGCAAATTTCCACGTGATTTCGTTTAAGTCTGACTAAATCACCCTCAACTTTGTTATTTATTAAAGGATTCTTGATTTTTTGGTTTTAAAAACTTGGCATTACCGCCCCCTACGCGACGCCACCCCTTAACAGGGGTTGTGAAGCATAGTTTTTCGAAATTTTTTATTTAACTCGTAATATTCTGTGAAATTGCTGTAGTAACGACCTCTGTGAGGCATTTTTGAACTTTTCCAAGACATTGTGAGCGCTGAGATACTTACCACCTGTGCGTCGATCCACCCCCGAGGTCCAGCCACTGCATCCGCACCCTCCGACGAACCGTTGGAGCATACCACCTGAAAGAAAGAAGAAAAAGTGACGTTTTAGTACAAAATTTTTACATTTTTATTTTTAATTTGGCAACCCTACATCTGATTTTCAAAATTTTTATTTCTCTGGATAGGGCTCGTCGAGACCTTTCCCCCCGACACCCCATTTATTTAAATCCGTAGCATAAAACGTCGAAAATCGCCCGCCGAAACTTCTTCTAGAACACATAGTGCAAATATCATCTATACAAAGTCTACCTTAGGGCTCCGATACTGAAAATCGACCAAATATTTTTGTCCGAACTTTGACTTGGGATAACTTTCTAATCGTTACAATAACATCCCTACAGCACCCCTTAGTGTTTTTAACACACCCTTTGGCACCAACCCTTAGCAGTCACCCCTATTGACTTGCAAATTTCCACGTGATTTCGTTTAAGTCTGACTAAATCACCCTCAACTTTGTTATTTATTAAAGGATTCTTGATTTTTTGGTTTTAAAAACTTGGCATTACCGCCCCCTACGCGACGCCACCCCTTAACAGGGGTTGTGAAGCATAGTTTTTCGAAATTTTTTATTTAACTCGTAATATTCTGTGAAATTGCTGTAGTAACGACCTCTGTGAGGCATTTTTGAACTTTTCCAAGACATTGTGAGCGCTGAGATACTTACCACCTGTGCGTCGATCCACCCCCGAGGTCCAGCCACTGCATCCGCACCCTCCGACGAACCGTTGGAGCATACCACCTGAAAGAAAGAAGAAAAAGTGACGTTTTAGTACAAAATTTTTACATTTTTATTTTTAATTTGGCAACCCTACATCTGATTTTCAAAATTTTTATTTCTCTGGATAGGGCTCGTCGAGACCTTTCCCCCGACACCCCATTTATTTAAATCCGTAGCATAAAACGTCGAAAATCGCCCGCCGAAACTTCTTCTAGAACACATAGTGCAAATATCATCTATACAAAGTCTACCTTAGGGCTCCGATACTGAAAATCGACCAAATATTTTTGTCCGAACTTTGACTTGGGATAACTTTCTAATCGTTACAATAACATCCCTACAGCACCCCTTAGTGTTTTTAACACACCCTTTGGCACCAACCCTTAGCAGTCACCCCTATTGACTTGCAAATTTCCACGTGATTTCGTTTAAGTCTGACTAAATCACCCTCAACTTTGTTATTTATTAAAGGATTCTTGATTTTTTGGTTTTAAAAACTTGGCATTACCGCCCCCTACGCGACGCCACCCCTTAACAGGGGTTGTGAAGCATAGTTTTTCGAAATTTTTTATTTAACTCGTAATATTCTGTGAAATTGCTGTAGTAACGACCTCTGTGAGGCATTTTTGAACTTTTCCAAGACATTGTGAGCGCTGAGATACTTACCACCTGTGCGTCGATCCACCCCCGAGGTCCAGCCACTGCATCCGCACCCTCCGACGAACCGTTGGAGCATACCACCTGAAAGAAAGAAGAAAAAGTGACGTTTTAGTACAAAATTTTTACATTTTTATTTTTAATTTGGCAACCCTACATCTGATTTTCAAAATTTTTATTTCTCTGGATAGGGCTCGTCGAGACCTTTCCCCCGACACCCCATTTATTTAAATCCGTAGCATAAAACGTCGAAAATCGCCCGCCGAAACTTCTTCTAGAACACATAGTGCAAATATCATCTATACAAAGTCTACCTTAGGGCTCCGATACTGAAAATCGACCAAATATTTTTGTCCGAACTTTGACTTGGGATAACTTTCTAATCGTTACAATAACATCCCTACAGCACCCCTTAGTGTTTTTAACACACCCTTTGGCACCAACCCTTAGCAGTCACCCCTATTGACTTGCAAATTTCCACGTGATTTCGTTTAAGTCTGACTAAATCACCCTCAACTTTGTTATTTATTAAAGGATTCTTGATTTTTTGGTTTTAAAAACTTGGCATTACCGCCCCCTACGCGACGCCACCCCTTAACAGGGGTTGTGAAGCATAGTTTTTCGAAATTTTTTATTTAACTCGTAATATTCTGTGAAATTGCTGTAGTAACGACCTCTGTGAGGCATTTTTGAACTTTTCCAAGACATTGTGAGCGCTGAGATACTTACCACCTGTGCGTCGATCCACCCCCGAGGTCCAGCCACTGCATCCGCACCCTCCGACGAACCGTTGGAGCATACCACCTGAAAGAAAGAAGAAAAAGTGACGTTTTAGTACAAAATTTTTACATTTTTATTTTTAATTTGGCAACCCTACATCTGATTTTCAAAATTTTTATTTCTCTGGATAGGGCTCGTCGAGACCTTTCCCCCGACACCCCATTTATTTAAATCCGTAGCATAAAACGTCGAAAATCGCCCGCCGAAACTTCTTCTAGAACACATAGTGCAAATATCATCTATACAAAGTCTACCTTAGGGCTCCGATACTGAAAATCGACCAAATATTTTTGTCCGAACTTTGACTTGGGATAACTTTCTAATCGTTACAATAACATCCCTACAGCACCCCTTAGTGTTTTTAACACACCCTTTGGCACCAACCCTTAGCAGTCACCCCTATTGACTTGCAAATTTCCACGTGATTTCGTTTAAGTCTGACTAAATCACCCTCAACTTTGTTATTTATTAAAGGATTCTTGATTTTTTGGTTTTAAAAACTTGGCATTACCGCCCCCTACGCGACGCCACCCCTTAACAGGGGTTGTGAAGCATAGTTTTTCGAAATTTTTTATTTAACTCGTAATATTCTGTGAAATTGCTGTAGTAACGACCTCTGTGAGGCATTTTTGAACTTTTCCAAGACATTGTGAGCGCTGAGATACTTACCACCTGTGCGTCGATCCACCCCCGAGGTCCAGCCACTGCATCCGCACCCTCCGACGAACCGTTGGAGCATACCACCTGAAAGAAAGAAGAAAAAGTGACGTTTTAGTACAAAATTTTTACATTTTTATTTTTAATTTGGCAACCCTACATCTGATTTTCAAAATTTTTATTTCTCTGGATAGGGCTCGTCGAGACCTTTCCCCCGACACCCCATTTATTTAAATCCGTAGCATAAAACGTCGAAAATCGCCCGCCGAAACTTCTTCTAGAACACATAGTGCAAATATCATCTATACAAAGTCTACCTTAGGGCTCCGATACTGAAAATCGACCAAATATTTTTGTCCGAACTTTGACTTGGGATAACTTTCTAATCGTTACAATAACATCCCTACAGCACCCCTTAGTGTTTTTAACACACCCTTTGGCACCAACCCTTAGCAGTCACCCCTATTGACTTGCAAATTTCCACGTGATTTCGTTTAAGTCTGACTAAATCACCCTCAACTTTGTTATTTATTAAAGGATTCTTGATTTTTTGGTTTTAAAAACTTGGCATTACCGCCCCCTACGCGACGCCACCCCTTAACAGGGGTTGTGAAGCATAGTTTTTCGAAATTTTTTATTTAACTCGTAATATTCTGTGAAATTGCTGTAGTAACGACCTCTGTGAGGCATTTTTGAACTTTTCCAAGACATTGTGAGCGCTGAGATACTTACCACCTGTGCGTCGATCCACCCCCGAGGTCCAGCCACTGCATCCGCACCCTCCGACGAACCGTTGGAGCATACCACCTGAAAGAAAGAAGAAAAAGTGACGTTTTAGTACAAAATTTTTACATTTTTATTTTTAATTTGGCAACCCTACATCTGATTTTCAAAATTTTTATTTCTCTGGATAGGGCTCGTCGAGACCTTTCCCCCGACACCCCATTTATTTAAATCCGTAGCATAAAACGTCGAAAATCGCCCGCCGAAACTTCTTCTAGAACACATAGTGCAAATATCATCTATACAAAGTCTACCTTAGGGCTCCGATACTGAAAATCGACCAAATATTTTTGTCCGAACTTTGACTTGGGATAACTTTCTAATCGTTACAATAACATCCCTACAGCACCCCTTAGTGTTTTTAACACACCCTTTGGCACCAACCCTTAGCAGTCACCCCTATTGACTTGCAAATTTCCACGTGATTTCGTTTAAGTCTGACTAAATCACCCTCAACTTTGTTATTTATTAAAGGATTCTTGATTTTTTGGTTTTAAAAACTTGGCATTACCGCCCCCTACGCGACGCCACCCCTTAACAGGGGTTGTGAAGCATAGTTTTTCGAAATTTTTTATTTAACTCGTAATATTCTGTGAAATTGCTGTAGTAACGACCTCTGTGAGGCATTTTTGAACTTTTCCAAGACATTGTGAGCGCTGAGATACTTACCACCTGTGCGTCGATCCACCCCCGAGGTCCAGCCACTGCATCCGCACCCTCCGACGAACCGTTGGAGCATACCACCTGAAAGAAAGAAGAAAAAGTGACGTTTTAGTACAAAATTTTTACATTTTTATTTTTAATTTGGCAACCCTACATCTGATTTTCAAAATTTTTATTTCTCTGGATAGGGCTCGTCGAGACCTTTCCCCCGACACCCCATTTATTTAAATCCGTAGCATAAAACGTCGAAAATCGCCCGCCGAAACTTCTTCTAGAACACATAGTGCAAATATCATCTATACAAAGTCTACCTTAGGGCTCCGATACTGAAAATCGACCAAATATTTTTGTCCGAACTTTGACTTGGGATAACTTTCTAATCGTTACAATAACATCCCTACAGCACCCCTTAGTGTTTTTAACACACCCTTTGGCACCAACCCTTAGCAGTCACCCCTATTGACTTGCAAATTTCCACGTGATTTCGTTTAAGTCTGACTAAATCACCCTCAACTTTGTTATTTATTAAAGGATTCTTGATTTTTTGGTTTTAAAAACTTGGCATTACCGCCCCCTACGCGACGCCACCCCTTAACAGGGGTTGTGAAGCATAGTTTTTCGAAATTTTTTATTTAACTCGTAATATTCTGTGAAATTGCTGTAGTAACGACCTCTGTGAGGCATTTTTGAACTTTTCCAAGACATTGTGAGCGCTGAGATACTTACCACCTGTGCGTCGATCCACCCCCGAGGTCCAGCCACTGCATCCGCACCCTCCGACGAACCGTTGGAGCATACCACCTGAAAGAAAGAAGAAAAAGTGACGTTTTAGTACAAAATTTTTACATTTTTATTTTTAATTTGGCAACCCTACATCTGATTTTCAAAATTTTTATTTCTCTGGATAGGGCTCGTCGAGACCTTTCCCCCGACACCCCATTTATTTAAATCCGTAGCATAAAACGTCGAAAATCGCCCGCCGAAACTTCTTCTAGAACACATAGTGCAAATATCATCTATACAAAGTCTACCTTAGGGCTCCGATACTGAAAATCGACCAAATATTTTTGTCCGAACTTTGACTTGGGATAACTTTCTAATCGTTACAATAACATCCCTACAGCACCCCTTAGTGTTTTTAACACACCCTTTGGCACCAACCCTTAGCAGTCACCCCTATTGACTTGCAAATTTCCACGTGATTTCGTTTAAGTCTGACTAAATCACCCTCAACTTTGTTATTTATTAAAGGATTCTTGATTTTTTGGTTTTAAAAACTTGGCATTACCGCCCCCTACGCGACGCCACCCCTTAACAGGGGTTGTGAAGCATAGTTTTTCGAAATTTTTTATTTAACTCGTAATATTCTGTGAAATTGCTGTAGTAACGACCTCTGTGAGGCATTTTTGAACTTTTCCAAGACATTGTGAGCGCTGAGATACTTACCACCTGTGCGTCGATCCACCCCCGAGGTCCAGCCACTGCATCCGCACCCTCCGACGAACCGTTGGAGCATACCACCTGAAAGAAAGAAGAAAAAGTGACGTTTTAGTACAAAATTTTTACATTTTTATTTTTAATTTGGCAACCCTACATCTGATTTTCAAAATTTTTATTTCTCTGGATAGGGCTCGTCGAGACCTTTCCCCCGACACCCCATTTATTTAAATCCGTAGCATAAAACGTCGAAAATCGCCCGCCGAAACTTCTTCTAGAACACATAGTGCAAATATCATCTATACAAAGTCTACCTTAGGGCTCCGATACTGAAAATCGACCAAATATTTTTGTCCGAACTTTGACTTGGGATAACTTTCTAATCGTTACAATAACATCCCTACAGCACCCCTTAGTGTTTTTAACACACCCTTTGGCACCAACCCTTAGCAGTCACCCCTATTGACTTGCAAATTTCCACGTGATTTCGTTTAAGTCTGACTAAATCACCCTCAACTTTGTTATTTATTAAAGGATTCTTGATTTTTTGGTTTTAAAAACTTGGCATTACCGCCCCCTACGCGACGCCACCCCTTAACAGGGGTTGTGAAGCATAGTTTTTCGAAATTTTTTATTTAACTCGTAATATTCTGTGAAATTGCTGTAGTAACGACCTCTGTGAGGCATTTTTGAACTTTTCCAAGACATTGTGAGCGCTGAGATACTTACCACCTGTGCGTCGATCCACCCCCGAGGTCCAGCCACTGCATCCGCACCCTCCGACGAACCGTTGGAGCATACCACCTGAAAGAAAGAAGAAAAAGTGACGTTTTAGTACAAAATTTTTACATTTTTATTTTTAATTTGGCAACCCTACATCTGATTTTCAAAATTTTTATTTCTCTGGATAGGGCTCGTCGAGACCTTTCCCCCGACACCCCATTTATTTAAATCCGTAGCATAAAACGTCGAAAATCGCCCGCCGAAACTTCTTCTAGAACACATAGTGCAAATATCATCTATACAAAGTCTACCTTAGGGCTCCGATACTGAAAATCGACCAAATATTTTTGTCCGAACTTTGACTTGGGATAACTTTCTAATCGTTACAATAACATCCCTACAGCACCCCTTAGTGTTTTTAACACACCCTTTGGCACCAACCCTTAGCAGTCACCCCTATTGACTTGCAAATTTCCACGTGATTTCGTTTAAGTCTGACTAAATCACCCTCAACTTTGTTATTTATTAAAGGATTCTTGATTTTTTGGTTTTAAAAACTTGGCATTACCGCCCCCTACGCGACGCCACCCCTTAACAGGGGTTGTGAAGCATAGTTTTTCGAAATTTTTTATTTAACTCGTAATATTCTGTGAAATTGCTGTAGTAACGACCTCTGTGAGGCATTTTTGAACTTTTCCAAGACATTGTGAGCGCTGAGATACTTACCACCTGTGCGTCGATCCACCCCCGAGGTCCAGCCACTGCATCCGCACCCTCCGACGAACCGTTGGAGCATACCACCTGAAAGAAAGAAGAAAAAGTGACGTTTTAGTACAAAATTTTTACATTTTTATTTTTAATTTGGCAACCCTACATCTGATTTTCAAAATTTTTATTTCTCTGGATAGGGCTCGTCGAGACCTTTCCCCCGACACCCCATTTATTTAAATCCGTAGCATAAAACGTCGAAAATCGCCCGCCGAAATTTCTTCTAGAACACATAGTGCAAATATCATCTATACAAAGTCTACCTTAGGGCTCCGATACTGAAAATCGACCAAATATTTTTGTCCGAACTTTGACTTGGGATAACTTTCTAATCGTTACAATAACATCCCTACAGCACCCCTTAGTGTTTTTTAACACACCCTTTGGCACCAACCCTTAGCAGTCACCCCTATTGACTTGCAAATTTCCACGTGATTTCGTTTAAGTCTGACTAAATCACCCTCAACTTTGTTATTTATTAAAGGATTCTTGATTTTTTGGTTTTAAAAACTTGGCATTACCGCCCCCTACGCGACGCCACCCCTTAACAGGGGTTGTGAAGCATAGTTTTTCGAAATTTTTTATTTAACTCGTAATATTCTGTGAAATTGCTGTAGTAACGACCTCTGTGAGGCATTTTTGAACTTTTCCAAGACATTGTGAGCGCTGAGATACTTACCACCTGTGCGTCGATCCACCCCCGAGGTCCAGCCACTGCATCCGCACCCTCCGACGAACCGTTGGAGCATACCACCTGAAAGAAAGAAGAAAAAGTGACGTTTTAGTACAAAATTTTTACATTTTTATTTTTAATTTGGCAACCCTACATCTGATTTTCAAAATTTTTATTTCTCTGGATAGGGCTCGTCGAGACCTTTCCCCCGACACCCCATTTATTTAAATCCGTAGCATAAAACGTCGAAAATCGCCCGCCGAAACTTCTTCTAGAACACATAGTGCAAATATCATCTATACAAAGTCTACCTTAGGGCTCCGATACTGAAAATCGACCAAATATTTTATGTCCGAACTTTGACTTGGGATAACTTTCTAATCGTTACAATAACATCCCTACAGCACCCCTTAGTGTTTTTAACACACCCTTTGGCACCAACCCTTAGCAGTCACCCCTATTGACTTGCAAATTTCCACGTGATTTCGTTTAAGTCTGACTAAATCACCCTCAACTTTGTTATTTATTAAAGGATTCTTGATTTTTTGGTTTTAAAAACTTGGCATTACCGCCCCCTACGCGACGCCACCCCTTAACAGGGGTTGTGAAGCATAGTTTTTCGAAATTTTTTATTTAACTCGTAATATTCTGTGAAATTGCTGTAGTAACGACCTCTGTGAGGCATTTTTGAACTTTTCCAAGACATTGTGAGCGCTGAGATACTTACCACCTGTGCGTCGATCCACCCCCGAGGTCCAGCCACTGCATCCGCACCCTCCGACGAACCGTTGGAGCATACCACCTGAAAGAAAGAAGAAAAAGTGACGTTTTAGTACAAAATTTTTACATTTTTATTTTTAATTTGGCAACCCTACATCTGATTTTCAAAATTTTTATTTCTCTGGATAGGGCTCGTCGAGACCTTTCCCCCGACACCCCATTTATTTAAATCCGTAGCATAAAACGTCGAAAATCGCCCGCCGAAACTTCTTCTAGAACACATAGTGCAAATATCATCTATACAAAGTCTACCTTAGGGCTCCGATACTGAAAATCGACCAAATATTTTTGTCAGAACTTTGACTTGGGATAACTTTCTAATCGTTACAATAACATCCCTACAGCACCCCTTAGTGTTTTTTAACACACCCTTTGGCACCAAACCCTTAGCAGTCACCCCTATTGACTTGCAAATTTCCACGTGATTTCGTTTAAGTCTGACTAAATCACCCTCAACTTTGTTATTTATTAAAGGATTCTTGATTTTTTGGTTTTAAAAACTTGCATTACCGCCCCCTACGCGACGCCACCCCTTAACAGGGGTTGTGAAGCATAGTTTTTCGAAATTTTTTATTTAACTCGTAATATTCTGTGAAATTGCTGTAGTAACGACCTCTGTGAGGCATTTTTGAACTTTTCCAAGACATTGTGAGCGCTGAGATACTTACCACCTGTGCGTCGATCCACCCCCGAGGTCCAGCCACTGCATCCGCACCCTCCGACGAACCGTTGGAGCATACCACCTGAAAGAAAGAAGAAAAAGTGACGTTTTAGTACAAAATTTTTACATTTTTATTTTTAATTTGGCAACCCTACATCTGATTTTCAAAATTTTTATTTCTCTGGATAGGGCTCGTCGAGACCTTTCCCCCGACACCCCATTTATTTAAATCCGTAGCATAAAACGTCGAAATCGCCCGCCGAAACTTCTTCTAGAACACATAGTGCAAATATCATCTATACAAAGTCTACCTTAGGGCTCCGATACTGAAAATCGACCAAATATTTTTGTCCGAACTTTGACTTGGGATAACTTTCTAATCGTTACAATAACATCCCTACAGCACCCCTTAGTGTTTTTAACACACCCTTTGGCACCAACCCTTAGCAGTCACCCCTATTGACTTGCAAATTTCCACGTGATTTCGTTTAAGTCTGACTAAATCACCCTCAACTTTGTTATTTATTAAAGGATTCTTGATTTTTTGGTTTTAAAAACTTGGCATTACCGCCCCCTACGCGACGCCACCCCTTAACAGGGGTTGTGAAGCATAGTTTTTCGAAATTTTTTATTTAACTCGTAATATTCTGTGAAATTGCTGTAGTAACGACCTCTGTGAGGCATTTTTGAACTTTTCCAAGACATTGTGAGCGCTGAGATACTTACCACCTGTGCGTCGATCCACCCCCGAGGTCCAGCCACTGCATCCGCACCCTCCGACGAACCGTTGGAGCATACCACCTGAAAGAAAGAAGAAAAAGTGACGTTTTAGTACAAAATTTTACATTTTTATTTTTAATTTGGCAACCCTACATCTGATTTTCAAAATTTTTATTTCTCTGGATAGGGCTCGTCGAGACCTTTCCCCCGACACCCCATTTATTTAAATCCGTAGCATAAAACGTCGAAAATCGCCCGCCGAAACTTCTTCTAGAACACATAGTGCAAATATCATCTATACAAAGTCTACCTTAGGGCTCCGATACTGAAAATCGACCAAATATTTTTGTCCGAACTTTGACTTGGGATAACTTTCTAATCGTTACAATAACATCCCTACAGCACCCCTTAGTGTTTTTAACACACCCTTTGGCACCCAACCCTTAGCAGTCACCCCTATTGACTTGCAAATTTCCACGTGATTTCGTTTAAGTCTGACTAAATCACCCTCAACTTTGTTATTTATTAAAGGATTCTTGATTTTTTGGTTTTAAAAACTTGGCATTACCGCCCCCTACGCGACGCCACCCCTTAACAGGGGTTGTGAAGCATAGTTTTTCGAAATTTTTTATTTAACTCGTAATATTCTGTGAAATTGCTGTAGTAACGACCTCTGTGAGGCATTTTTGAACTTTTCCAAGACATTGTGAGCGCTGAGATACTTACCACCTGTGCGTCGATCCACCCCCGAGGTCCAGCCACTGCATCCGCACCCTCCGACGAACCGTTGGAGCATACCACCTGAAAGAAAGAAGAAAAAGTGACGTTTTAGTACAAAATTTTTACATTTTTATTTTTAATTTGGCAACCCTACATCTGATTTTCAAAATTTTTATTTCTCTGGATAGGGCTCGTCGAGACCTTTCCCCCGACACCCCATTTATTTAAATCCGTAGCATAAAACGTCGAAAATCGCCCGCCGAAACTTCTTCTAGAACACAGAGTGCAAATATCATCTATACAAAGTCTACCTTAGGGCTCCGATACTGAAAATCGACCAAATATTTTTGTCCGAACTTTGACTTGGGAGAACTTTCTAATCGTTACAATTAACATCCCTACAGCACCCCTTAGTGTTTTTAACACACCCTTTGGCACCAACCCTTAGCAGTCACCCCTATTGACTTGCAAATTTCCACGTGATTTCGTTTAAGTCTGACTAAATCACCCTCAACTTTGTTATTTATTAAAGGATTCTTGATTTTTTGGTTTTAAAAACTTGGCATTACCGCCCCCTACGCGACGCCACCCCTTAACAGGGGTTGTGAAGCATAGTTTTTCGAAATTTTTTATTTAACTCGTAATATTCTGTGAAATTGCTGTAGTAACGACCTCTGTGAGGCATTTTTGAACTTTTCCAAGACATTGTGAGCGCTGAGATACTTACCACCTGTGCGTCGATCCACCCCCGAGGTCCAGCCACTGCATCCGCACCCTCCGACGAACCGTTGGAGCATACCACCTGAAAGAAAGAAGAAAAAGTGACGTTTTAGTACAAAATTTTTACATTTTTTATTTTTAATTTGGCAACCCTACATCTGATTTTCAAAATTTTTATTTCTCTGGATAGGGCTCGTCGAGACCTTTCCCCCGACACCCCATTTATTTAAATCCGTAGCATAAAACGTCGAAAATCGCCCGCCGAAACTTCTTCTAGAACACATAGTGCAAATATCATCTATACAAAGTCTACCTTAGGGCTCCGATACTTGAAAATCGACCAAATATTTTTGTCCGAACTTTGACTTGGGATAACTTTCTAATCGTTACAATAACATCCCTACAGCACCCCTTAGTGTTTTTAACACACCCTTTGGCACCAACCCTTAGCAGTCACCCCTATTGACTTGCAAATTTCCACGTGATTTCGTTTAAGTCTGACTAAATCACCCTCAACTTTGTTATTTATTAAAGGATTCTTGATTTTTTGGTTTTAAAAACTTGGCATTACCGCCCCCTACGCGACGCCACCCCTTAACAGGGGTTGTGAAGCATAGTTTTTCGAAATTTTTTATTTAACTCGTAATATTCTGTGAAATTGCTGTAGTAACGACCTCTGTGAGGCATTTTTGAACTTTTCCAAGACATTGTGAGCGCTGAGATACTTACCACCTGTGCGTCGATCCACCCCCGAGGTCCAGCCACTGCATCCGCACCCTCCGACGAACCGTTGGAGCATACCACCTGAAAGAAAGAAGAAAAAGTGACGTTTTAGTACAAAATTTTTACATTTTTATTTTTAATTTGGCAACCCTACATCTGATTTTCAAAATTTTTATTTCTCTGGATAGGGCTCGTCGAGACCTTTCCCCCGACACCCCATTTATTTAAATCCGTAGCATAAAACGTCGAAAATCGCCCGCCGAAACTTCTTCTAGAACACATAGTGCAAATATCATCTATACAAAGTCTACCTTAGGGCTCCGATACTGAAAATCGACCAAATATTTTTGTCCGAACTTTGACTTGGGATAACTTTCTAATCGTTACAATAACATCCCTACAGCACCCCTTAGTGTTTTTAACACACCCTTTGGCACCAACCCTTAGCAGTCACCCCTATTGACTTGCAAATTTCCACGTGATTTCGTTTAAGTCTGACTAAATCACCCTCAACTTTGTTATTTATTAAAGGATTCTTGATTTTTTGGTTTTAAAAACTTGGCATTACCGCCCCCTACGCGACGCCACCCCTTAACAGGGGTTGTGAAGCATAGTTTTTTCGAAATTTTTTATTTAACTCGTAATATTCTGTGAAATTGCTGTAGTAACGACCTCTGTGAGGCATTTTTGAACTTTTCCAAGACATTGTGAGCGCTGAGATACTTACCACCTGTGCGTCGATCCACCCCCGAGGTCCAGCCACTGCATCCGCACCCTCCGACGAACCGTTGGAGCATACCACCTGAAAGAAAGAAGAAAAAGTGACGTTTTAGTACAAAATTTTTACATTTTTATTTTTAATTTGGCAACCCTACATCTGATTTTCAAAATTTTTATTTCTCTGGATAGGGCTCGTCGAGACCTTTCCCCCGACACCCCATTTATTTAAATCCGTAGCATAAAACGTCGAAAATCGCCCGCCGAAACTTCTTCTAGAACACATAGTGCAAATATCATCTATACAAAGTCTACCTTAGGGCTCCGATACTGAAAATCGACCAAATATTTTTGTCCGAACTTTGACTTGGGATAACTTTCTAATCGTTACAATAACATCCCTACAGCACCCCTTAGTGTTTTTAACACACCCTTTGGCACCAACCCTTAGCAGTCACCCCTATTGACTTGCAAATTTCCACGTGATTTCGTTTAAGTCTGACTAAATCACCCTCAACTTTGTTATTTATTAAAGGATTCTTGATTTTTTGGTTTTAAAAACTTGGCATTACCGCCCCCTACGCGACGCCACCCCTTAACAGGGGTTGTGAAGCATAGTTTTTCGAAATTTTTTATTTAACTCGTAATATTCTGTGAAATTGCTGTAGTAACGACCTCTGTGAGGCATTTTTGAACTTTTCCAAGACATTGTGAGCGCTGAGATACTTACCACCTGTGCGTCGATCCACCCCCGAGGTCCAGCCACTGCATCCGCACCCTCCGACGAACCGTTGGAGCATACCACCTGAAAGAAAGAAGAAAAAGTGACGTTTTAGTACAAAATTTTTACATTTTTATTTTTAATTTGGCAACCCTACATCTGATTTTCAAAATTTTTATTTCTCTGGATAGGGCTCGTCGAGACCTTTCCCCCGACACCCCATTTATTTAAATCCGTAGCATAAAACGTCGAAAATCGCCCGCCGAAACTTCTTCTAGAACACATAGTGCAAATATCATCTATACAAAGTCTACCTTAGGGCTCCGATACTGAAAATCGACCAAATATTTTTGTCCGAACTTTGACTTGGGATAACTTTCTAATCGTTACAATAACATCCCTACAGCACCCCTTAGTGTTTTTAACACACCCTTTGGCACCAACCCTTAGCAGTCACCCCTATTGACTTGCAAATTTCCACGTGATTTCGTTTAAGTCTGACTAAATCACCCTCAACTTTGTTATTTATTAAAGGATTCTTGATTTTTTGGTTTTAAAAACTTGGCATTACCGCCCCCTACGCGACGCCACCCCTTAACAGGGGTTGTGAAGCATAGTTTTTCGAAATTTTTTTATTTAACTCGTAATATTCTGTGAAATTGCTGTAGTAACGACCTCTGTGAGGCATTTTTGAACTTTTCCAAGACATTGTGAGCGCTGAGATACTTACCACCTGTGCGTCGATCCACCCCCGAGGTCCAGCCACTGCATCCGCACCCTCCGACGAACCGTTGGAGCATACCACCTGAAAGAAAGAAGAAAAAGTGACGTTTTAGTACAAAATTTTTACATTTTTATTTTTAATTTGGCAACCCTACATCTGATTTTCAAAATTTTTATTTCTCTGGATAGGGCTCGTCGAGACCTTTCCCCGACACCCCATTTATTTAAATCCGTAGCATAAAACGTCGAAAATCGCCCGCCGAAACTTCTTCTAGAACACATAGTGCAAATATCATCTATACAAAGTCTACCTTAGGGCTCCGATACTGAAAATCGACCAAATATTTTTTGTCCGAACTTTGACTTGGGATAACTTTCTAATCGTTACAATAACATCCCTACAGCACCCCTTAGTGTTTTTTAACACACCCTTTGGCACCAACCCTTAGCAGTCACCCCTATTGACTTGCAAATTTCCACGTGATTTCGTTTAAGTCTGACTAAATCACCCTCAACTTTGTTATTTATTAAAGGATTCTTGATTTTTTGGTTTTAAAAACTTGGCATTACCGCCCCCTACGCGACGCCACCCCTTAACAGGGGTTGTGAAGCATAGTTTTTCGAAATTTTTTATTTAACTCGTAATATTCTGTGAAATTGCTGTAGTAACGACCTCTGTGAGGCATTTTTGAACTTTTCCAAGACATTGTGAGCGCTGAGATACTTACCACCTGTGCGTCGATCCACCCCCGAGGTCCAGCCACTGCATCCGCACCCTCCGACGAACCGTTGGAGCATACCACCTGAAAGAAAGAAGAAAAAGTGACGTTTTAGTACAAAAATTTTTACATTTTTATTTTTAATTTGGCAACCCTACATCTGATTTTCAAAATTTTTATTTCTCTGGATAGGGCTCGTCGAGACCTTTCCCCCGACACCCCATTTATTTAAATCCGTAGCATAAAACGTCGAAAATCGCCCGCCGAAATTTCTTCTAGAACACATAGTGCAAATATCATCTATACAAAGTCTACCTTAGGGCTCCGATACTGAAAATCGACCAAATATTTTTGTCCGAACTTTGACTTGGGATAACTTTCTAATCGTTACAATAACATCCCTACAGCACCCCTTAGTGTTTTTTAACACACCCTTTGGCACCAACCCTTAGCAGTCACCCCTATTGACTTGCAAATTTCCACGTGATTTCGTTTAAGTCTGACTAAATCACCCTCAACTTTGTTATTTATTAAGGATTCTTGATTTTTTGGTTTTAAAAACTTGGCATTACCGCCCCCTACGCGACGCCACCCCTTAACAGGGGTTGTGAAGCATAGTTTTCGAAATTTTTTATTTAACTCGTAATATTCTGTGAAATTGCTGTAGTAACGACCTCTGTGAGGCATTTTTGAACTTTTCCAAGACATTGTGAGCGCTGAGATACTTACCACCTGTGCGTCGATCCACCCCCGAGGTCCAGCCACTGCATCCGCACCCTCCGACGAACCGTTGGAGCATACCACCTGAAAGAAAGAAGAAAAAGTGACGTTTTAGTACAAAATTTTTACATTTTTATTTTTAATTTGGCAACCCTACATCTGATTTTCAAAAATTTTATTTCTCTGGATAGGCTCGTCGAGACCTTTCCCCCGACACCCCATTTATTTAAATCCGTAGCATAAAACGTCGAAAATCGCCCGCCGAAACTTCTTCTAGAACACATAGTGCAAATATCATCTATACAAAGTCTACCTTAGGGCTCCGATACTGAAAATCGACCAAATATTTTTGTCCGAACTTTGACTTGGGATAACTTTCTAATCGTTACAATAACATCCCTACAGCACCCCTTAGTGTTTTTAACACACCCTTGGCACCAACCCTTAGCAGTCACCCCTATTGACTTGCAAATTTCCACGTGATTTCGTTTAAGTCTGACTAAATCACCCTCAACTTTGTTATTTATTAAAGGATTCTTGATTTTTTGGTTTTAAAAACTTGGCATTACCGCCCCCTACGCGACGCCACCCCTTAACAGGGGTTGTGAAGCATAGTTTTTCGAAATTTTTTATTTAACTCGTAATATTCTGTGAAATTGCTGTAGTAACGACCTCTGTGAGGCATTTTTGAACTTTTCCAAGACATTGTGAGCGCTGAGATACTTACCACCTGTGCGTCGATCCACCCCCGAGGTCCAGCCACTGCATCCGCACCCTCCGACGAACCGTTGGAGCATACCACCTGAAAGAAAGAAGAAAAAGTGACGTTTTAGTACAAAATTTTTACATTTTTATTTTTAATTTGGCAACCCTACATCTGATTTTCAAAATTTTTATTTCTCTGGATAGGGCTCGTCGAGACCTTTCCCCGACACCCCATTTATTTAAATCCGTAGCATAAAACGTCGAAAATCGCCCGCCGAAACTTCTTCTAGAACACATAGTGCAAATATCATCTATACAAAGTCTACCTTAGGGCTCCGATACTGAAAATCGACCAAATATTTTTGTCCGAACTTTGACTTGGGATAACTTTCTAATCGTTACAATAACATCCCTACAGCACCCCTTAGTGTTTTTAACACACCCTTTGGCACCAACCCTTAGCAGTCACCCCTATTGACTTGCAAATTTTCCACGTGATTTCGTTTAAGTCTGACTAAATCACCCTCAACTTTGTTATTTATTAAAGGATTCTTGATTTTTTGGTTTTAAAAACTTGGCATTACCGCCCCCTACGCGACGCCACCCCTTAACAGGGGTTGTGAAGCATAGTTTTTCGAAATTTTTTATTTAACTCGTAATATTCTGTGAAATTGCTGTAGTAACGACCTCTGTGAGGCATTTTTGAACTTTTCCAAGACATTGTGAGCGCTGAGATACTTACCACCTGTGCGTCGATCCACCCCCGAGGTCCAGCCACTGCATCCGCACCCTCCGACGAACCGTTGGAGCATACCACCTGAAAGAAAGAAGAAAAAGTGACGTTTTAGTACAAAATTTTTACATTTTTATTTTTAATTTGGCAACCCTACATCTGATTTTCAAAATTTTTATTTCTCTGGATAGGGCTCGTCGAGACCTTTCCCCCGACACCCCATTTATTTAAATCCGTAGCATAAAACGTCGAAAATCGCCCGCCGAAACTTCTTCTAGAACACATAGTGCAAATATCATCTATACAAAGTCTACCTTAGGGCTCCGATACTGAAAATCGACCAAATATTTTTGTCCGAACTTTGACTTGGATAACTTTCTAATCGTTACAATAACATCCCTACAGCACCCCTTAGTGTTTTTAACACACCCTTTGGCACCAACCCTTAGCAGTCACCCCTATTTGACTTGCAAATTTCCACGTGATTTCGTTTAAGTCTGACTAAATCACCCTCAACTTTGTTATTTATTAAAGGATTCTTGATTTTTTGGTTTTAAAAACTTGGCATTACCGCCCCCTACGCGACGCCACCCTTAACAGGGGTTGTGAAGCATAGTTTTTCGAAATTTTTTATTTAACTCGTAATATTCTGTGAAATTGCTGTAGTAACGACCTCTGTGAGGCATTTTTGAACTTTTCCAAGACATTGTGAGCGCTGAGATACTTACCACCTGTGCGTCGATCCCACCCCCGAGGTCCAGCCACTGCATCCGCACCCTCCGACGAACCGTTGGAGCATACCACCTGAAAGAAAGAAGAAAAAGTGACGTTTTAGTACAAAATTTTTACATTTTTATTTTTAATTTGGCAACCCTACATCTGATTTTCCAAATTTTTTATTTCTCTGGATAGGGCTCGTCGAGACCTTTCCCCCGACACCCCATTTATTTAAATCCGTAGCATAAAACGTCGAAAATCGCCCGCCGAAACTTCTTCTAGAACACATAGTGCAAATATCATCTATACAAAGTCTACCTTAGGGCTCCGATACTGAAAATCGACCAAATATTTTTGTCCGAACTTTGACTTGGGATAACTTTCTAATCGTTACAATAACATCCCTACAGCACCCCTTAGTGTTTTTAACACACCCTTTGGCACCAACCCTTAGCAGTCACCCCTATTGACTTGCAAATTTCCACGTGATTTCGTTTAAGTCTGACTAAATCACCCTCAACTTTGTTATTTATTAAGGATTCTTGATTTTTTGGTTTTAAAAACTTGGCATTACCGCCCCCTACGCGACGCCACCCCTTAACAGGGGTTGTGAAGCATAGTTTTTCGAAATTTTTTATTTAACTCGTAATATTCTGTGAAATTGCTGTAGTAACGACCTCTGTGAGGCATTTTTGAACTTTTCCAAGAACATTGTGAGCGCTGATACCACCTGTGCGTCGATCCACCCCCGAGGTCCAGCCACTGCATCCGCACCCTCCGACGAACCGTTGGAGCATACCACCTGAAAGAAAGAAGAAAAAGTGACGTTTTAGTACAAAATTTTTACATTTTTATTTTTAATTTGGCAACCCTACATCTGATTTTCAAAATTTTTATTTCTCTGGATAGGGCTCGTCGAGACCTTTCCCCCGACACCCCATTTATTTAAATCCGTAGCATAAAACGTCGAAAATCGCCCGCCGAAACTTCTTCTAGAACACATAGTGCAAATATCATCTATACAAAGTCTACCTTAGGGCTCCGATACTGAAAATCGACCAAATATTTTTGTCCGAACTTTGACTTGGGATAACTTTCTAATCGTTACAATAACATCCCTACAGCACCCCTTAGTGTTTTTAACACACCCTTTGGCACCAACCCTTAGCAGTCACCCCTATTGACTTGCAAATTTCCACGTGATTTCGTTTAAGTCTGACTAAATCACCCTCAACTTTGTTATTTATTAAAGGATTCTTGATTTTTTGGTTTTAAAAACTTGGCATTACCGCCCCCTACGCGACGCCACCCCTTAACAGGGGTTGTGAAGCATAGTTTTTCGAAATTTTTTATTTAACTCGTAATATTCTGTGAAATTGCTGTAGTAACGACCTCTGTGAGGCATTTTTGAACTTTTCCAAGACATTGTGAGCGCTGAGATACTTACCACCTGTGCGTCGATCCACCCCCGAGGTCCAGCCACTGCATCCGCACCCTCCGACGAACCGTTGGAGCATACCACCTGAAAGAAAGAAGAAAAAGTGACGTTTTAGTACAAAATTTTTACATTTTTATTTTTAATTTGGCAACCCTACATCTGATTTTCAAAATTTTTATTTCTCTGGATAGGGCTCGTCGAGACCTTTCCCCCGACACCCCATTTATTTAAATCCGTAGCATAAAACGTCGAAAATCGCCCGCCGAAACTTCTTCTAGAACACATAGTGCAAATATCATCTATACAAAGTCTACCTTAGGGCTCCGATACTGAAAATCGACCAAATATTTTTGTCCGAACTTTGACTTGGGATAACTTTCTAATCGTTACAATAACATCCCTACAGCACCCCTTAGTGTTTTTAACACACCCTTTGGCACCAACCCTTAGCAGTCACCCCTATTGACTTGCAAATTTCCACGTGATTTCGTTTAAGTCTGACTAAATCACCCTCAACTTTGTTATTTATTAAAGGATTCTTGATTTTTTGGTTTTAAAAACTTGGCATTACCGCCCCCTACGCGACGCCACCCCTTAACAGGGGTTGTGAAGCATAGTTTTTCGAAATTTTTTATTTAACTCGTAATATTCTGTGAAATTGCTGTAGTAACGACCTCTGTGAGGCATTTTTGAACTTTTCCAAGACATTGTGAGCGCTGAGATACTTACCACCTGTGCGTCGATCCACCCCCGAGGTCCAGCCACTGCATCCGCACCCTCCGACGAACCGTTGGAGCATACCACCTGAAAGAAAGAAGAAAAAGTGACGTTTTAGTACAAAATTTTTACATTTTTATTTTTAATTTGGCAACCCTACATCTGATTTTCAAAATTTTTATTTCTCTGGATAGGGCTCGTCGAGACCTTTCCCCCGACACCCCATTTATTTAAATCCGTAGCATAAAACGTCGAAAATCGCCCGCCGAAACTTCTTCTAGAACACATAGTGCAAATATCATCTATACAAAGTCTACCTTAGGGCTCCGATACTGAAAATCGACCAAATATTTTTGTCCGAACTTTGACTTGGGATAACTTTCTAATCGTTACAATAACATCCCTACAGCACCCCTTAGTGTTTTTAACACACCCTTTGGCACCAACCCTTAGCAGTCACCCCTATTGACTTGCAAATTTCCACGTGATTTCGTTTAAGTCTGACTAAATCACCCTCAACTTTGTTATTTATTAAAGGATTCTTGATTTTTTGGTTTTAAAAACTTGGCATTACCGCCCCCTACGCGACGCCACCCCTTAACAGGGGTTGTGAAGCATAGTTTTTCGAAATTTTTTATTTAACTCGTAATATTCTGTGAAATTGCTGTAGTAACGACCTCTGTGAGGCATTTTTGAACTTTTCCAAGACATTGTGAGCGCTGAGATACTTACCACCTGTGCGTCGATCCACCCCCGAGGTCCAGCCACTGCATCCGCACCCTCCGACGAACCGTTGGAGCATACCACCTGAAAGAAAGAAGAAAAAGTGACGTTTTAGTACAAAATTTTTACATTTTTATTTTTAATTTGGCAACCCTACATCTGATTTTCAAAATTTTTATTTCTCTGGATAGGGCTCGTCGAGACCTTTCCCCCGACACCCCATTTATTTAAATCCGTAGCATAAAACGTCGAAAATCGCCCGCCGAAACTTCTTCTAGAACACATAGTGCAAATATCATCTATACAAAGTCTACCTTAGGGCTCCGATACTGAAAATCGACCAAATATTTTTGTCCGAACTTTGACTTGGGATAACTTTCTAATCGTTACAATAACATCCCTACAGCACCCCTTAGTGTTTTTAACACACCCTTTGGCACCAACCCTTAGCAGTCACCCCTATTGACTTGCAAATTTCCACGTGATTTCGTTTAAGTCTGACTAAATCACCCTCAACTTTGTTATTTATTAAAGGATTCTTGATTTTTTGGTTTTAAAAACTTGGCATTACCGCCCCCTACGCGACGCCACCCCTTAACAGGGGTTGTGAAGCATAGTTTTTCGAAATTTTTTATTTAACTCGTAATATTCTGTGAAATTGCTGTAGTAACGACCTCTGTGAGGCATTTTTGAACTTTTCCAAGACATTGTGAGCGCTGAGATACTTACCACCTGTGCGTCGATCCACCCCCGAGGTCCAGCCACTGCATCCGCACCCTCCGACGAACCGTTGGAGCATACCACCTGAAAGAAAGAAGAAAAAGTGACGTTTTAGTACAAAATTTTTACATTTTTATTTTTAATTTGGCAACCCTACATCTGATTTTCAAAATTTTTATTTCTCTGGATAGGGCTCGTCGAGACCTTTCCCCCGACACCCCATTTATTTAAATCCGTAGCATAAAACGTCGAAAATCGCCCGCCGAAACTTCTTCTAGAACACATAGTGCAAATATCATCTATACAAAGTCTACCTTAGGGCTCCGATACTGAAAATCGACCAAATATTTTTGTCCGAACTTTGACTTGGGATAACTTTCTAATCGTTACAATAACATCCCTACAGCACCCCTTAGTGTTTTTAACACACCCTTTGGCACCAACCCTTAGCAGTCACCCCTATTGACTTGCAAATTTCCACGTGATTTCGTTTAAGTCTGACTAAATCACCCTCAACTTTGTTATTTATTAAAGGATTCTTGATTTTTTGGTTTTAAAAACTTGGCATTACCGCCCCCTACGCGACGCCACCCCTTAACAGGGGTTGTGAAGCATAGTTTTTCGAAATTTTTTATTTAACTCGTAATATTCTGTGAAATTGCTGTAGTAACGACCTCTGTGAGGCATTTTTGAACTTTTCCAAGACATTGTGAGCGCTGAGATACTTACCACCTGTGCGTCGATCCACCCCCGAGGTCCAGCCACTGCATCCGCACCCTCCGACGAACCGTTGGAGCATACCACCTGAAAGAAAGAAGAAAAAGTGACGTTTTAGTACAAAATTTTTACATTTTTATTTTTAATTTGGCAACCCTACATCTGATTTTCAAAATTTTTATTTCTCTGGATAGGGCTCGTCGAGACCTTTCCCCCGACACCCCATTTATTTAAATCCGTAGCATAAAACGTCGAAAATCGCCCGCCGAAACTTCTTCTAGAACACATAGTGCAAATATCATCTATACAAAGTCTACCTTAGGGCTCCGATACTGAAAATCGACCAAATATTTTTGTCCGAACTTTGACTTGGGATAACTTTCTAATCGTTACAATAACATCCCTACAGCACCCCTTAGTGTTTTTAACACACCCTTTGGCACCAACCCTTAGCAGTCACCCCTATTGACTTGCAAATTTCCACGTGATTTCGTTTAAGTCTGACTAAATCACCCTCAACTTTGTTATTTATTAAAGGATTCTTGATTTTTTGGTTTTAAAAACTTGGCATTACCGCCCCCTACGCGACGCCACCCCTTAACAGGGGTTGTGAAGCATAGTTTTTCGAAATTTTTTATTTAACTCGTAATATTCTGTGAAATTGCTGTAGTAACGACCTCTGTGAGGCATTTTTGAACTTTTCCAAGACATTGTGAGCGCTGAGATACTTACCACCTGTGCGTCGATCCACCCCCGAGGTCCAGCCACTGCATCCGCACCCTCCGACGAACCGTTGGAGCATACCACCTGAAAGAAAGAAGAAAAAGTGACGTTTTAGTACAAAATTTTTACATTTTTATTTTTAATTTGGCAACCCTACATCTGATTTTCAAAATTTTTATTTCTCTGGATAGGGCTCGTCGAGACCTTTCCCCCGACACCCCATTTATTTAAATCCGTAGCATAAAACGTCGAAAATCGCCCGCCGAAACTTCTTCTAGAACACATAGTGCAAATATCATCTATACAAAGTCTACCTTAGGGCTCCGATACTGAAAATCGACCAAATATTTTTGTCCGAACTTTGACTTGGGATAACTTTCTAATCGTTACAATAACATCCCTACAGCACCCCTTAGTGTTTTTAACACACCCTTTGGCACCAACCCTTAGCAGTCACCCCTATTGACTTGCAAATTTCCACGTGATTTCGTTTAAGTCTGACTAAATCACCCTCAACTTTGTTATTTATTAAAGGATTCTTGATTTTTTGGTTTTAAAAACTTGGCATTACCGCCCCCTACGCGACGCCACCCCTTAACAGGGGTTGTGAAGCATAGTTTTTCGAAATTTTTTATTTAACTCGTAATATTCTGTGAAATTGCTGTAGTAACGACCTCTGTGAGGCATTTTTGAACTTTTCCAAGACATTGTGAGCGCTGAGATACTTACCACCTGTGCGTCGATCCACCCCCGAGGTCCAGCCACTGCATCCGCACCCTCCGACGAACCGTTGGAGCATACCACCTGAAAGAAAGAAGAAAAAGTGACGTTTTAGTACAAAATTTTTACATTTTTATTTTTAATTTGGCAACCCTACATCTGATTTTCAAAATTTTTATTTCTCTGGATAGGGCTCGTCGAGACCTTTCCCCCGACACCCCATTTATTTAAATCCGTAGCATAAAACGTCGAAAATCGCCCGCCGAAACTTCTTCTAGAACACATA
This sequence comes from Hypena proboscidalis, assembly GCA_905147285.1. Taxonomy (NCBI): domain Eukaryota; kingdom Metazoa; phylum Arthropoda; class Insecta; order Lepidoptera; family Erebidae; genus Hypena; species Hypena proboscidalis. The sequence goes on from LR990155.1 coordinate 29,131, forward strand.
GTGCAAATATCATCTATACAAAGTCTACCTTAGGGCTCCGATACTGAAAATCGACCAAATATTTTTGTCCGAACTTTGACTTGGGATAACTTTCTAATCGTTACAATAACATCCCTACAGCACCCCTTAGTGTTTTTAACACACCCTTTGGCACCAACCCTTAGCAGTCACCCCTATTGACTTGCAAATTTCCACGTGATTTCGTTTAAGTCTGACTAAATCACCCTCAACTTTGTTATTTATTAAAGGATTCTTGATTTTTTGGTTTTAAAAACTTGGCATTACCGCCCCCTACGCGACGCCACCCCTTAACAGGGGTTGTGAAGCATAGTTTTTCGAAATTTTTTATTTAACTCGTAATATTCTGTGAAATTGCTGTAGTAACGACCTCTGTGAGGCATTTTTGAACTTTTCCAAGACATTGTGAGCGCTGAGATACTTACCACCTGTGCGTCGATCCACCCCCGAGGTCCAGCCACTGCATCCGCACCCTCCGACGAACCGTTGGAGCATACCACCTGAAAGAAAGAAGAAAAAGTGACGTTTTAGTACAAAATTTTTACATTTTTATTTTTAATTTGGCAACCCTACATCTGATTTTCAAAATTTTTATTTCTCTGGATAGGGCTCGTCGAGACCTTTCCCCCGACACCCCATTTATTTAAATCCGTAGCATAAAACGTCGAAAATCGCCCGCCGAAACTTCTTCTAGAACACATAGTGCAAATATCATCTATACAAAGTCTACCTTAGGGCTCCGATACTGAAAATCGACCAAATATTTTTGTCCGAACTTTGACTTGGGATAACTTTCTAATCGTTACAATAACATCCCTACAGCACCCCTTAGTGTTTTTAACACACCCTTTGGCACCAACCCTTAGCAGTCACCCCTATTGACTTGCAAATTTCCACGTGATTTCGTTTAAGTCTGACTAAATCACCCTCAACTTTGTTATTTATTAAAGGATTCTTGATTTTTTGGTTTTAAAAACTTGGCATTACCGCCCCCTACGCGACGCCACCCCTTAACAGGGGTTGTGAAGCATAGTTTTTCGAAATTTTTTATTTAACTCGTAATATTCTGTGAAATTGCTGTAGTAACGACCTCTGTGAGGCATTTTTGAACTTTTCCAAGACATTGTGAGCGCTGAGATACTTACCACCTGTGCGTCGATCCACCCCCGAGGTCCAGCCACTGCATCCGCACCCTCCGACGAACCGTTGGAGCATACCACCTGAAAGAAAGAAGAAAAAGTGACGTTTTAGTACAAAATTTTTACATTTTTATTTTTAATTTGGCAACCCTACATCTGATTTTCAAAATTTTTATTTCTCTGGATAGGGCTCGTCGAGACCTTTCCCCCGACACCCCATTTATTTAAATCCGTAGCATAAAACGTCGAAAATCGCCCGCCGAAACTTCTTCTAGAACACATAGTGCAAATATCATCTATACAAAGTCTACCTTAGGGCTCCGATACTGAAAATCGACCAAATATTTTTGTCCGAACTTTGACTTGGGATAACTTTCTAATCGTTACAATAACATCCCTACAGCACCCCTTAGTGTTTTTAACACACCCTTTGGCACCAACCCTTAGCAGTCACCCCTATTGACTTGCAAATTTCCACGTGATTTCGTTTAAGTCTGACTAAATCACCCTCAACTTTGTTATTTATTAAAGGATTCTTGATTTTTTGGTTTTAAAAACTTGGCATTACCGCCCCCTACGCGACGCCACCCCTTAACAGGGGTTGTGAAGCATAGTTTTTCGAAATTTTTTATTTAACTCGTAATATTCTGTGAAATTGCTGTAGTAACGACCTCTGTGAGGCATTTTTGAACTTTTCCAAGACATTGTGAGCGCTGAGATACTTACCACCTGTGCGTCGATCCACCCCCGAGGTCCAGCCACTGCATCCGCACCCTCCGACGAACCGTTGACGAACCGTTGGAGCATACCACCTGAAAGAAAGAAGAAAAAGTGACGTTTTAGTACAAAATTTTTACATTTTTATTTTTAATTTGGCAACCCTACATCTGATTTTCAAAATTTTTATTTCTCTGGATAGGGCTCGTCGAGACCTTTCCCCCGACACCCCATTTATTTAAATCCGTAGCATAAAACGTCGAAAATCGCCCGCCGAAACTTCTTCTAGAACACATAGTGCAAATATCATCTATACAAAGTCTACCTTAGGGCTCCGATACTGAAAATCGACCAAATATTTTTGTCCGAACTTTGACTTGGGATAACTTTCTAATCGTTACAATAACATCCCTACAGCACCCCTTAGTGTTTTTAACACACCCTTTGGCACCAACCCCTTAGCAGTCACCCCTATTGACTTGCAAATTTCCACGTGATTTCGTTTAAGTCTGACTAAATCACCCTCAACTTTGTTATTTATTAAAGGATTCTTGATTTTTTGGTTTTAAAAACTTGGCATTACCGCCCCCTACGCGGACGCCACCCCTTAACAGGGGTTGTGAAGCATAGTTTTTCGAAATTTTTTATTTAACTCGTAATATTCTGTGAAATTGCTGTAGTAACGACCTCTGTGAGGCATTTTTGAACTTTTCCAAGACATTGTGAGCGCTGAGATACTTACCACCTGTGCGTCGATCCACCCCCGAGGTCCAGCCCACTGCATCCGCACCCTCCGACGAACCGTTGGAGCATACCACCTGAAAGAAAGAAGAAAAAGTGACGTTTTAGTACAAAATTTTTACATTTTTATTTTTAATTTGGCAACCCTACATCTGATTTTCAAAATTTTTATTTCTCTGGATAGGGCTCGTCGAGACCTTTCCCCCGACACCCCATTTATTTAAATCCGTAGCATAAAACGTCGAAAATCGCCCGCCGAAACTTCTTCTAGAACACATAGTGCAAATATCATCTATACAAAGTCTACCTTAGGGCTCCGATACTGAAAATCGACCAAATATTTTTTGTCCGAACTTTGACTTGGGATAACTTTCTAATCGTTACAATAACATCCCTACAGCACCCCTTAGTGTTTTTACACACCCTTTGGCACCAACCCTTAGCAGTCACCCCTATTGACTTGCAAAATTTCCACGTGATTTCGTTTAAGTCTGACTAAATCACCCTCAACTTTGTTATTTATTAAAGGATTCTTGATTTTTTGGTTTTAAAAACTTGGCATTACCGCCCCCTACGCGACGCCACCCCTTAACAGGGGTTGTGAAGCATAGTTTTTTCGAAATTTTTTATTTAACTCGTAATATTCTGTGAAATTGCTGTAGTAACGACCTCTGTGAGGCATTTTTGAACTTTTCCAAGACATTGTGAGCGCTGAGATACTTACCACCTGTGCGTCGATCCACCCCCGAGTCCAGCCACTGCATCCGCACCCTCCGACGAACCGTTGGAGCATACCACCTGAAAGAAAGAAGAAAAAGTGACGTTTTAGTACAAAATTTTTACATTTTTATTTTTAATTTGGCAACCCTACATCTGATTTTCAAAATTTTTATTTCTCTGGATAGGGCTCGTCGAGACCTTTCCCCGACACCCATTTATTTAAATCCCGTAGCATAAAACGTCGAAAATCGCCCGCCGAAACTTCTTCTAGAACACATAGTGCAAATATCATCTATACAAAGTCTACCTTAGGGCTCCGATACTGAAAATCGACCAAATATTTTTGTCCGAACTTTGACTTGGGATAACTTTCTAATCGTTACAATACATCCCTACAGCACCCCTTAGTGTTTTTTAACACACCCTTGGCACCAACCCTTAGCAGTCACCCCTATTGACCTTGCAAATTTCCACGTGATTTCGTTTAAGTCTGACTAAATCACCCCTCAACTTTGTTATTTATTAAAGGATTCTTGATTTTTTGGTTTTAAAAACTTGGCATTACCGCCCCCTACGCGACGCCACCCCTTAACAGGGGTTGTGAAGCATAGTTTTTCGAAATTTTTTATTTAACTCGTAATATTCTGTGAAATTGCTGTAGTAACGACCTCTGTGAGGCATTTTTGAACTTTTCCAAGACATTGTGAGCGCTGAGATACTTACCACCTGTGCGTCGATCCACCCCCGAGGTCCAGCCACTGCATCCGCACCCTCCGACGAACCGTTGGAGCATACCACCTGAAAGAAAGAAGAAAAAGTGACGTTTTAGTACAAAATTTTTACATTTTTATTTTTTAATTTGGCAACCCTACATCTGATTTTCAAAATTTTTATTTCTCTGGATAGGGCTCGTCGAGACCTTTCCCCGACACCCCATTTTATTTAAATCCGTAGCATAAACGTCGAAAATCGCCCGCCGAAACTTCTTCTAGAACACATAGTGCAAATATCATCTATACAAAGTCTACCTTAGGGCTCCGATACTGAAAATCGACCAAATATTTTTGTCCGAACTTTGACTTGGGATAACTTTCTAATCGTTACAATAACATCCCTACAGCACCCCTTAGTGTTTTTAACACACCCTTTGGCACCAACCCTTAGCAGTCACCCCTATTGACTTGCAAATTTCCACGTGATTTCGTTTAAGTCTGACTAAATCACCCTCAACTTTGTTATTTATTAAAGGATTCTTGATTTTTTGGTTTTAAAAACTTGGCATTACCGCCCCCTACGCGACGCCACCCCTTAACAGGGGTTGTGAAGCATAGTTTTTCGAAATTTTTTATTTAACTCGTAATATTCTGTGAAATTGCTGTAGTAACGACCTCTGTGAGGCATTTTTGAACTTTTCCAAGACATTGTGAGCGCTGAGATACTTACCACCCTGTGCGTCGTTCCACCCCCGAGGTCCAGCACACTGCATCCGCACCCTCCGACGAACCGTTGGAGCATACCACCTGAAAGAAAGAAGAAAAAGTGGACGTTTTAGTACAAAATTTTTACATTTTTTATTTTTAATTTGGCAACCCTACATCTGATTTTCAAAATTTTTATTTCTCTGGATAGGGCTCGTCGAGACCTTTCCCCCCGACACCCCATTTATTTAAATCCGTAGCATAAAACGTCGAAAATCGCCCGCCGAAACTTCTTCTAGAACACATAGTGCAAATATCATCTATACAAAGTCTACCTTAGGGCTCCGATACTGAAAATCGACCAAATATTTTTGTCCGAACTTTGACTTGGGATAACTTTCTAATCGTTACAATAACATCCCTACAGCACCCCTTAGTGTTTTTAACACACCCTTTGGCACCAACCCCTTAGCAGTCACCCCTATTGACTTGCAAATTTCCACGTGATTTCGTTTAAGTCTGACTAAATCACCCTCAACTTTGTTATTATTAAAGGATTCTTGATTTTTTGGTTTTAAAAACTTGGCATTACCGCCCCCTACGCGACGCCACCCCTTAACAGGGGTTGTGAAGCATAGTTTTTTCGAAATTTTTTATTTAACTCGTAATATTCTGTGAAATTGCTGTAGTAAACGACCTCTGTGAGGCATTTTTGAACTTTTCCAAGACATTGTGAGCGCTGAGATACTTACCACCTGTGCGTCGATCCACCCCCGAGGTCCAGCCACTGCATCCGCACCCTCCGACGAACCGTTGGAGCAATACCACCTGAAAGAAAGAAGAAAAAGTGACGTTTTAGTACAAAATTTTTACATTTTTTATTTTTAATTTGGCAACCCTACATCTGATTTTCAAAATTTTTATTTCTCTGGATAGGGCTCGTCGAGACCTTTCCCCCGACACCCCATTTATTTAAATCCGTAGCATAAAACGTCGAAAATCGCCCGCCGAAACTTCTTCTAGAACACATAGTGCAAATATCATCTATACAAAGTCTACCTTAGGGCTCCGATACTGAAATCGACCAAATATTTTTGTCCGAACTTTGACTTGGGATAACTTTCTAATCGTTACAATAACATCCCTACAGCACCCCTTAGTGTTTTTAACACACCCTTTGGCACCAACCCTTAGCAGTCACCCCTATTGACTTGCAAATTTCCACGTGATTTTCGTTTAAGTCTGGACTAAATCACCCTCAACTTTGTTATTTATTAAAGGATTCTTGATTTTTTGGTTTTAAAAACTTGGCATTACCGCCCCCTACGCGACGCCACCCCTTAACAGGGTTGTGAGCATAGTTTTTCGAAATTTTTTATTTAACTCGTAATATTCTGGTGAAATTGCTGTAGTAACGACCTCTGTGAGGCATTTTTGAACTTTTCCAAGACATTGTGAGCGCTGAGATACTTACCACCTGTGCGTCGATCCACCCCCGAGGTCCAGGCCACTGCATCCGCACCCTCCGACGAACCGTTGGAGCATACCACCTGAAAGAAAGAAGAAAAAGTGACGTTTTAGTACAAAATTTTTACATTTTTATTTTTAATTTGGCAACCCTACATCTGATTTTCAAAATTTTTATTTCTCTGGATAGGGCTCGTCGAGACCTTTCCCCCGACACCCCCTTTATTTAAATCCGTAGCATAAAACGTCGAAAAATCGCCCGCCGAAACTTCTTCTAGAACACATAGTGCAAATATCATCTATACAAAGTCTACCTTAGGGCTCCGATACTGAAAATCGACCAAATATTTTTGTCCGAACTTTGACTTGGGATAACTTTCTAATCGTTACAATAACATCCCTACAGCACCCCTTAGTGTTTTTAACACACCCTTTGGCACCAACCCTTAGCAGTCACCCCTATTGACTTGCAAATTTCCACGTGATTTCGTTTAAGTCTGACTAAATCACCCTCAACTTTGTTATTTATTAAAGGATTCTTGATTTTTTGGTTTTAAAAACTTGGCATTACCGCCCCCTACGCGACGCCAACCCCTTAACAGGGGTTGTGAAGCATAGTTTTTCGAATTTTTTATTTAACTCGTAATATTCTGTGAAATTGCTGTAGTAACGACCTCTGTGAGGCATTTTTGAACTTTTCCAAGACATTGTGAGCGCTGAGATACTTACCACCTGTGCGTCGATCCACCCCCCGAGGTCCAGCCACTGCATCCGCACCCTCCGACGAACCGTTGGAGCATACCACCTGAAAGAAAGAAGAAAAAGTGACGTTTTAGTACAAAATTTTTACATTTTTATTTTTAATTTGGCAACCCTACATCTGATTTTCAAAATTTTTATTTCTCTGGATAGGGCTCGTCGAGACCTTTCCCCCGACACCCCATTTATTTAAATCCGTAGCATAAAACGTCGAAAATCGCCCGCCGAAACTTCTTCTAGAACACATAGTGCAAATATCATCTATACAAAGTCTACCTTAGGGCTCCGATACTGAAAATCGACCAAATATTTTTGTCCGAACTTTGACTTGGGATAACTTTCTAATCGTTTACAATAACATCCCTACAGCACCCCTTAGTGTTTTTACACACCCTTTGGCACCAACCCTTAGCAGTCACCCCTATTGACCTTGCAAATTTCCACGTGATTTCGTTTAAGTCTGACTAAATCACCCTCAACTTTGTTATTTATTAAAGGATTCTTGATTTTTCGGTTTTAAAAAACTTGGCATTACCGCCCCTACGCGACGCCACCCCTTAACAGGGGTTGTGAAGCATAGTTTTTCGAAATTTTTTATTTAACTCGTAATATTCTGTGAAATTGCTGTAGTAACGACCTCTGTGAGGCATTTTTGAACTTTTCCAAGACATTGTGAGCGCTGAGATACTTACCACCTGTGCGTCGATCCACCCCCGAGGTCCAGCCACTGCATCCGCACCCTCCGACGAACCGTTGGAGCATACCACCTGAAAGAAAGAAGAAAAAGTGACGTTTTAGTACAAAATTTTTACATTTTTATTTTTAATTTGGCAACCCTACATCTGATTTTCAAAATTTTTATTTCTCTGGATAGGGCTCGTCGAGACCTTTCCCCCGACACCCCATTTATTTAAATCCGTAGCATAAAACGTCGAAAATCGCCCGCCGAAACTTCTTCTAGAACACATAGTGCAAATATCATCTATACAAAGTCTACCTTAGGGCTCCGATACTGAAAATCGACCAAATATTTTTGTCCGAACTTTGACTTGGGATAACTTTCTAATCGTTACAATAACATCCCTACAGCACCCCTTAGTGTATTTAAAAACACCCTTTGGCACCAACCCTTAGCAGTCACCCCTATTGACTTGCAAATTTCCACGTGATTTCGTTTAAGTCTGACTAAATCACCCTCAACTTTGTTATTTATTAAAGGATTCTTGATTTTTTGGTTTTAAAACTTGCATTACCGCCCCCTTACGCGACGCCACCCCTTAACAGGGGTTGTGAAGCATAGTTTTTCGAAATTTTTTATTTAACTCGTAATATTCTGTGAAATTGCTGTAGTAACGACCTCTGTGAGGCATTTTTGAACTTTTCCAAGACATTGTGAGCGCTGAGATACTTACCACCTGTGCGTCGATCCACCCCCGAGGTCCAGCCACTGCATCCGCACCCTCCGACGAACCGTTGGAGCATACCACCTGAAAGAAAGAAGAAAAAGTGACGTTTTAGTACAAAATTTTTTACATTTTTATTTTTAATTTGGCAACCCTACATCTGATTTTCAAAATTTTTATTTCTCTGGATAGGGCTCGTCGAGACCTTTCCCCCGACACCCCATTTATTTAAATCCGTAGCATAAAACGTCGAAAATCGCCCGCCGAAACTTCTTCTAGAACACATAGTGCAAATATCATCTATACAAAGTCTACCTTAGGGCTCCGATACTGAAAATCGACCAAATATTTTTGTCCGAACTTTGACTTGGGATAACTTTCTAATCGTTACAATAACATCCCTACAGCACCCCTTAGTGTTTTTAACACACCCTTTGGCACCAACCCTTAGCAGTCACCCCTATTGACTTGCAAATTTCCACGTGATTTCGTTTAAGTCTGACTAAATCACCCTCAACTTTGTTATTTATTAAAGGATTCTTGATTTTTTTGGTTTTAAAAACTTGGCATTACCGCCCCCTACGCGACGCCACCCCTTAACAGGGGTTGTGAAGCATAGTTTTTCGAAATTTTTTATTTAACTCGTAATATTCTGTGAATTGCTGTAGTAACGACCTCTGTGAGGCATTTTTGAACTTTTCCAAGACATTGTGAGCGCTGAGATACTTACCACCTGTGCGTCGATCCACCCCCGAGGTCCAGCCACTGCATCCGCACCCTCCGACGAACCGTTGGAGCATACCACCTGAAAGAAAGAGAAAAGTGACGTTTTAGTACAAAATTTTTACATTTTTATTTTTAATTTGGCAACCCTACATCTGATTTTCAAAATTTTTATTTCTCTGGATAGGGGCTCGTCGAGACCTTTCCCCCGACACCCCATTTATTTAAATCCGTAGCATAAAACGTCGAAAATCGCCCGCCGAAAACTTCTTCTAGAACACATAGTGCAAATATCATCTATACAAAGTCTACCTTTAGGGCTCCGATACTGAAAATCGACCAAATATTTTTGTCCGAACTTTGACTTGGGATAACTTTCTAATCGTTACAATAACATCCCTACAGCACCCCTTAGTGTTTTTAACACACCCTTTGGCACCAACCCTTAGCAGTCACCCCTATTGACTTGCAAATTTCCACGTGATTTCGTTTAAGGTCTGACTAAATCACCCTCACCTTTGTTATTTATTAAAGGATTCTTGATTTTTTGGTTTTAAAAACTTGGCATTACCGCCCCCTACGGCGACGCCACCCCTTAACAGGGGTTGTGAAGCATAGTTTTTCGAAATTTTTTATTTAACCTCGTAATATTCTGTGAAATTGCTGTAGTAACGACCTCTGTGAGGCATTTTTGAACTTTTCCAAGACATTGTGAGCGCTGAGATACTTACCCACCTGTGCGTCGATCCACCCCCGAGGTCCAGCCACTGCATCCGCACCCACCGACGAACCGTTGGAGCATACCACCTGAAAGAAGAAGAAAAAGTGACGTTTTAGTACAAAATTTTTACATTTTTATTTTTAATTTGGCAACCCTACATCTGATTTTCAAAATTTTTATTTCTCTGGATAGGGCTCGTCGAGACCTTTCCCCCGACACCCCCCATTTATTTAAATCCGTAGCATAAAACGTCGAAAATCGCCCGCCGAAACTTCTTCTAGAACACATAGTGCAAATATCATCTATACAAAGTCTACCTTAGGGCTCCGATACTGAAAATCGACCAAATATTTTTGTCCGAACTTTGACTTGGGATAACTTTCTAATCGTTACAATAACATCCCTACAGCACCCCTTAGTGTTTTTTAACACACCCTTTGGCACCAACCCTTAGCAGTCACCCCTATTGACTTGCAAATTTCCACGTGATTTCGTTTAAGTCTGACTAAATCACCCTCAACTTTGTTATTTATTAAAGGATTCTTGATTTTTTGGTTTTAAAAACTTGGCATTACCGCCCCTACGCGACGCCACCCCTTAACAGGGGTTGTGAAGCATAGTTTTTCGAAATTTTTTATTTAACTCGTAATATTCTGTGAAATTGCTGTAGTAACGACCTCTGTGAGGCATTTTTGAACTTTTCCAAGACATTGTGAGCGCTGAGATACTTACCCACCTGTGCGTCGATCCACCCCCGAGGTCCAGCCACTGCATCCGCACCCTCCGACGAACCGTTGGAGCATACCACCTGAAAGAAAGAAGAAAAAGTGACGTTTTAGTACAAAATTTTTACATTTTTATTTTTTAATTTGGCAACCCTACATCTGATTTTCAAAATTTTTATTTCTCTGGATAGGGCTCGTCGAGACTTTCCCCCGACACCCCATATATTTTAAATCCGTAGCATAAAACGTCGAAAATCGCCCGCCGAAACTTCTTCTAGAACACATAGTGCAAATATCATCTATACAAAGTCTACCTTAGGGCTCCGATACTGAAAAATCGACCAAATATTTTTGTTCCGAACTTTGACTTGGGATAACTTTCTAATCGTTACAATAACATCCCTACAGCACCCCTTAGTGTTTTAACACACCCTTTGGCACCAACCCTTAGCAGTCACCCCTATTGACTTGCAAATTTCCACGTGATTTCGTTTAAGTCTGACTAAATCACCCTCAACTTTGTTATTTATTAAAGGATTCTTGATTTTTTGGTTTTAAAAAAACTTGGCATTTCACCGCCCCCTACGCGACGCCAGCCACCCCTTAACAGGGGTTGTGAAGCATAGTTTTTCGAAATTTTTTATTTAACTCGTAATATTCTGTGAAAATTGCTGTAGTAACGACCTCTGTGAGGCATTTTTGAACTTTTCCAAGACATTGTGAGCGCTGAGATACTTACCACCTGTGCGTCGATCCACCCCCGAGGTCCAGCCACTGCATCCGCACCCTCCGACGAACCGTTGGAGCATACCACCTGAAAGAAAGAAGAAAAAGTGACGTTTTAGTACAAAATTTTTACATTTTTATTTTTAAATTTGGCAACCCTACATCTGATTTTCAAAATTTTTATTTCTCTGGATAGGGCTCGTCGAGACCTTTCCCCCGACACCCCCATTTATTTAAATCCGTAGCATAAACGTCGAAAATCGCCCGCCGAAACTTCTTCTAGAACACATAGTGCAAATATCATCTATACAAAGTCTACCTTAGGGCTCCGATACTGAAAATCGACCAAATATTTTTGTCCGAACTTTGACTTGGGATAACTTTCTAATCGTTACAATTAACATCCCTACAGCACCCCTTAGTGTTTTTAAAAACACCCTTTGGCACCAACCCTTAGCAGTCACCCCTATTGACTTGCAAATTTCCACGTGATTTCGTTTAAGTCTGACTAAATCACCCTCAACTTTGTTATTTATTAAAGGATTCTTGATTTTTTGGTTTTAAAAACTTGGCATTACCGCCCCCTACGCGACGCCACCCCTTAACAGGGGTTGTGAAGCATAGTTTTTCGAAATTTTTTATTTAACTCGTAATATTCTGTGAAATTGCTGTAGTAACGACCTCTGTGAGGCATTTTTGAACTTTTCCAAGACATTGTGAGCGCTGAGATACTTACCACCTGTGCGTCGATCCACCCCCCGAGGTCCAGCCACTGCATCCGCACCCTCCGACGAACCGTTGGAGCATACCACCTGAAAGAAAGAAGAAAAAGTGACGTTTTAGTACAAAATTTTTACATTTTTATTTTTAATTTGGCAACCCTACATCTGATTTTCAAAAAGGGCTCGTCGAGACCTTTCCCCCGACACCCCATTTATTTAAATCCGTAGCATAAAACGTCGAAAATCGCCCGCCGAAATTTCTTCTAGAACACATAGTGCAAATATCATCTATACAAGTCTACCTTAGGGCTCCGATACTGAAAATCGACCAAATATTTTTGTCAGAACTTTGACTTGGGATAACTTTCTAATCGTTACAATAACATCCCTACAGCACCCCTTAGTGTTTTTAACACACCCTTTGGCACCAACCCTTAGCAGTCACCCCTATTGACTTACAAATTTCCACGTGATTTCGTTTAAGTCTGACTAAATCACCCTCAACTTTGTTATTTATTAAAGGATTCTAGATTTTTTGGTTTTAAAAACTTGGCATTACCGCCCCCTACGCGACGCCACCCCTTAACAGGGGTTGTGAAGCATAGTTTTTCGAAATTTTTCATTTAACTCGTAATATTCTGTGAAATCGCTGTAGTAACGACCTCTGTGAGGCATTTTTGAACTTTTCCAAGACATTGTGAGCGCTGAGATACTTACCACCTGTGCGTCGATCCACCCCCGAGGTCCAGCCACTGCATCCGCACCCTCCGACGAACCGTTGGAGCATACCACCTGAAAGAAAGAAGAAAAAGTGACGTTTTAGTACAAAATTTTTACATTTTTATTTTTAATTTGGCAACCCTACATCTGATTTTCAAAATTTTTATTTCTCTGGATAGGGCTCGTCGAGACCTTTCCCCCGACACCCCATTTATTTAAATCCGTAGCATAAAACGTCGAAAATCGCCCGCCGAAATTTCTTCTAGAACACATAGTGCAAATATCATCTATACAAGTCTACCTTAGGGCTCCGATACTGAAAATCGACCAAATATTTTTGTCAGAACGTTGACTTGGGATAACTTTCTAATCGTTACAATAACATCCCTACAGCACCCCTTAGTGTTTTTAACACACCCTTTGGCACCAACCCTTAGCAGTCACCCCTATTGACTTACAAATTTCCACGTGATTTCGTTTAAGTCTGACTAAATCACCCTCAACTTTGTTATTTATTAAAGGATTCTAGATTTTTTGGTTTTAAAAACTTGGCATTACCGCCCCCTACGCGACGCCACCCCTTAACAGGGGTTGTGAAGCATAGTTTTTCGAAATTTTTCATTTAACTCGTAATATTCTGTGAAATCGCTGTAGTAACGACCTCTGTGAGGCATTTTTGAACTTTTCCAAGACATTGTGAGCGCTGAGATACTTACCACCTGTGCGTCGATCCACCCCCGAGGTCCAGCCACTGCATCCGCACCCTCCGACGAACCGTTGGAGCATACCACCTGAAAGAAAGAAGAAAAAGTGACGTTTTAGTACAAAATTTTTACATTTTTATTTTTAATTTGGCAACCCTACATCTGATTTTCAAAATTTTTATTTCTCTGGATAGGGCTCGTCGAGACCTTTCCCCCGACACCCCATTTATTTAAATCCGTAGCATAAAACGTCGAAAATCGCCCGCCGAAATTTCTTCTAGAACACATAGTGCAAATATCATCTATACAAGTCTACCTTAGGGCTCCGATACTGAAAATCGACCAAATATTTTTGTCAGAACTTTGACTTGGGATAACTTTCTAATCGTTACAATAACATCCCTACAGCACCCCTTAGTGTTTTTAACACACCCTTTGGCACCAACCCTTAGCAGTCACCCCTATTGACTTACAAATTTCCACGTGATTTCGTTTAAGTCTGACTAAATCACCCTCAACTTTGTTATTTATTAAAGGATTCTAGATTTTTTGGTTTTAAAAACTTGGCATTACCGCCCCCTACGCGACGCCACCCCTTAACAGGGGTTGTGAAGCATAGTTTTTCGAAATTTTTCATTTAACTCGTAATATTCTGTGAAATCGCTGTAGTAACGACCTCTGTGAGGCATTTTTGAACTTTTCCAAGACATTGTGAGCGCTGAGATACTTACCACCTGTGCGTCGATCCACCCCCGAGGTCCAGCCACTGCATCCGCACCCTCCGACGAACCGTTGGAGCATACCACCTGAAAGAAAGAAGAAAAAGTGACGTTTTAGTACAAAATTTTTACATTTTTATTTTTAATTTGGCAACCCTACATCTGATTTTCAAAATTTTTATTTCTCTGGATAGGGCTCGTCGAGACCTTTCCCCCGACACCCCATTTATTTAAATCCGTAGCATAAAACGTCGAAAATCGCCCGCCGAAATTTCTTCTAGAACACATAGTGCAAATATCATCTATACAAGTCTACCTTAGGGCTCCGATACTGAAAATCGACCAAATATTTTTGTCAGAACTTTGACTTGGGATAACTTTCTAATCGTTACAATAACATCCCTACAGCACCCCTTAGTGTTTTTAACACACCCTTTGGCACCAACCCTTAGCAGTCACCCCTATTGACTTACAAATTTCCACGTGATTTCGTTTAAGTCTGACTAAATCACCCTCAACTTTGTTATTTATTAAAGGATTCTAGATTTTTTGGTTTTAAAAACTTGGCATTACCGCCCCCTACGCGACGCCACCCCTTAACAGGGGTTGTGAAGCATAGTTTTTCGAAATTTTTCATTTAACTCGTAATATTCTGTGAAATCGCTGTAGTAACGACCTCTGTGAGGCATTTTTGAACTTTTCCAAGACATTGTGAGCGCTGAGATACTTACCACCTGTGCGTCGATCCACCCCCGAGGTCCAGCCACTGCATCCGCACCCTCCGACGAACCGTTGGAGCATACCACCTGAAAGAAAGAAGAAAAAGTGACGTTTTAGTACAAAATTTTTACATTTTTATTTTTAATTTGGCAACCCTACATCTGATTTTCAAAATTTTTATTTCTCTGGATAGGGCTCGTCGAGACCTTTCCCCCGACCCCCCATTTATTTAAATCCGTAGCATAAAACGTCGAAAATCGCCCGCCGAAATTTCTTCTAGAACACATAGTGCAAATATCATCTATACAAGTCTACCTTAGGGCTCCGATACTGAAAATCGACCAAATATTTTTGTCAGAACTTTGACTTGGGATAACTTTCTAATCGTTACAATAACATCCCTACAGCACCCCTTAGTGTTTTTAACACACCCTTTGGCACCAACCCTTAGCAGTCACCCCTATTGACTTACAAATTTCCACGTGATTTCGTTTAAGTCTGACTAAATCACCCTCAACTTTGTTATTTATTAAAGGATTCTAGATTTTTTGGTTTTAAAAACTTGGCATTACCGCCCCCTACGCGACGCCACCCCTTAACAGGGGTTGTGAAGCATAGTTTTTCGAAATTTTTCATTTAACTCGTAATATTCTGTGAAATCGCTGTAGTAACGACCTCTGTGAGGCATTTTTGAACTTTTCCAAGACATTGTGAGCGCTGAGATACTTACCACCTGTGCGTCGATCCACCCCCGAGGTCCAGCCACTGCATCCGCACCCTCCGACGAACCGTTGGAGCATACCACCTGAAAGAAAGAAGAAAAAGTGACGTTTTAGTACAAAATTTTTACATTTTTATTTTTAATTTGGCAACCCTACATCTGATTTTCAAAATTTTTATTTCTCTGGATAGGGCTCGTCGAGACCTTTCCCCCGACACCCCATTTATTTAAATCCGTAGCATAAAACGTCGAAAATCGCCCGCCGAAATTTCTTCTAGAACACATAGTGCAAATATCATCTATACAAGTCTACCTTAGGGCTCCGATACTGAAAATCGACCAAATATTTTTGTCAGAACTTTGACTTGGGATAACTTTCTAATCGTTACAATAACATCCCTACAGCACCCCTTAGTGTTTTTAACACACCCTTTGGCACCAACCCTTAGCAGTCACCCCTATTGACTTACAAATTTCCACGTGATTTCGTTTAAGTCTGACTAAATCACCCTCAACTTTGTTATTTATTAAAGGATTCTTGATTTTTTGGTTTTAAAAACTTGGCATTACCGCCCCCTACGCGACGCCACCCCTTAACAGGGGTTGTGAAGCATAGTTTTTCGAAATTTTTCATTTAACTCGTAATATTCTGTGAAATCGCTGTAGTAACGACCTCTGTGAGGCATTTTTGAACTTTTCCAAGACATTGTGAGCGCTGAGATACTTACCACCTGTGCGTCGATCCACCCCCGAGGTCCAGCCACTGCATCCGCACCCTCCGACGAACCGTTGGAGCATACCACCTGAAAGAAAGAAGAAAAAGTGACGTTTTAGTACAAAATTTTTACATTTTTATTTTTAATTTGGCAACCCTACATCTGATTTTCAAAATTTTTATTTCTCTGGATAGGGCTCGTCGAGACCTTTCCCCCGACACCCCATTTATTTAAATCCGTAGCATAAAACGTCGAAAATCGCCCGCCGAAATTTCTTCTAGAACACATAGTGCAAATATCATCTATACAAGTCTACCTTAGGGCTCCGATACTGAAAATCGACCAAATATTTTTGTCAGAACTTTGACTTGGGATAACTTTCTAATCGTTACAATAACATCCCTACAGCACCCCTTAGTGTTTTTAACACACCCTTTGGCACCAACCCTTAGCAGTCACCCCTATTGACTTACAAATTTCCACGTGATTTCGTTTAAGTCTGACTAAATCACCCTCAACTTTGTTATTTATTAAAGGATTCTAGATTTTTTGGTTTTAAAAACTTGGCATTACCGCCCCCTACGCGACGCCACCCCTTAACAGGGGTTGTGAAGCATAGTTTTTCGAAATTTTTCATTTAACTCGTAATATTCTGTGAAATCGCTGTAGTAACGACCTCTGTGAGGCATTTTTGAACTTTTCCAAGACATTGTGAGCGCTGAGATACTTACCACCTGTGCGTCGATCCACCCCCGAGGTCCAGCCACTGCATCCGCACCCTCCGACGAACCGTTGGAGCATACCACCTGAAAGAAAGAAGAAAAAGTGACGTTTTAGTACAAAATTTTTACATTTTTATTTTTAATTTGGCAACCCTACATCTGATTTTCAAAATTTTTATTTCTCTGGATAGGGCTCGTCGAGACCTTTCCCCCGACACCCCATTTATTTAAATCCGTAGCATAAAACGTCGAAAATCGCCCGCCGAAATTTCTTCTAGAACACATAGTGCAAATATCATCTATACAAGTCTACCTTAGGGCTCCGATACTGAAAATCGACCAAATATTTTTGTCAGAACTTTGACTTGGGATAACTTTCTAATCGTTACAATAACATCCCTACAGCACCCCTTAGTGTTTTTAACACACCCTTTGGCACCAACCCTTAGCAGTCACCCCTATTGACTTACAAATTTCCACGTGATTTCGTTTAAGTCTGACTAAATCACCCTCAACTTTGTTATTTATTAAAGGATTCTAGATTTTTTGGTTTTAAAAACTTGGCATTACCGCCCCCTACGCGACGCCACCCCTTAACAGGGGTTGTGAAGCATAGTTTTTCGAAATTTTTCATTTAACTCGTAATATTCTGTGAAATCGCTGTAGTAACGACCTCTGTGAGGCATTTTTGAACTTTTCCAAGACATTGTGAGCGCTGAGATACTTACCACCTGTGCGTCGATCCACCCCCGAGGTCCAGCCACTGCATCCGCACCCTCCGACGAACCGTTGGAGCATACCACCTGAAAGAAAGAAGAAAAAAGTGACGTTTTAGTACAAAATTTTTACATTTTTATTTTTAATTTGGCAACCCTACATCTGATTTTCAAAATTTTTATTTCTCTGGATAGGGCTCGTCGAGACCTTTCCCCCGACACCCCATTTATTTAAATCCGTAGCATAAAACGTCGAAAATCGCCCGCCGAAATTTCTTCTAGAACACATAGTGCAAATATCATCTATACAAGTCTACCTTAGGGCTCCGATACTGAAAATCGACCAAATATTTTTGTCAGAACTTTGACTTGGGATAACTTTCTAATCGTTACAATAACATCCCTACAGCACCCCTTAGTGTTTTTAACACACCCTTTGGCACCAACCCTTAGCAGTCACCCCTATTGACTTACAAATTTCCACGTGATTTCGTTTAAGTCTGACTAAATCACCCTCAACTTTGTTATTTATTAAAGGATTCTAGATTTTTTGGTTTTAAAAACTTGGCATTACCGCCCCCTACGCGACGCCACCCCTTAACAGGGGTTGTGAAGCATAGTTTTTCGAAATTTTTCATTTAACTCGTAATATTCTGTGAAATCGCTGTAGTAACGACCTCTGTGAGGCATTTTTGAACTTTTCCAAGACATTGTGAGCGCTGAGATACTTACCACCTGTGCGTCGATCCACCCCCGAGGTCCAGCCACTGCATCCGCACCCTCCGACGAACCGTTGGAGCATACCACCTGAAAGAAAGAAGAAAAAGTGACGTTTTAGTACAAAATTTTTACATTTTTATTTTTAATTTGGCAACCCTACATCTGATTTTCAAAATTTTTATTTCTCTGGATAGGGCTCGTCGAGACCTTTCCCCCGACACCCCATTTATTTAAATCCGTAGCATAAAACGTCAAAAAATCGCCCGCCCACCCACCCTTTGTTCGCTGGGGTATATCAACTCGGTAGGGTCCGCAGAAAAATTGGTGGAAAAATTTGGGACAAAAATTATTTTTTAATTTTATTTTGACAAAAGAGAGTTTTATTGACTCCCAACGCAAGACTGCCGTTTATTGACGGTTTTTACTTACTTGTTTGTGTTTGTCCTGTCTTGAAGACAGAGGTCTTTTGACTGAAACTTAGACACCGATCCCTATTGATCGAGTATTAGTATAAGAACTTGACTTGACTTATTTGTGTTGACAGCTCTATTGGCTACTAGATCTAAGTTTTATTGACACTATATACAGACTGACATTATTGTTTACCCATAATTTAACTGTGACGTCCGGCTTATTGGCCAATAGGTTTTTTGACTATAATTTTAAAAGTATTTAAATTATTAGCATTGTTATTTAAGATCTTTTGATCGAAATTGATTGTTATTTAAAAGGGTTAGTTAGGTTAGACACAGGTTGTGGAACGCATCACCAGCCCTTTACACTGAGTGGTGCGTTGCACCAGGACTTGCTTGCTCTTCAAAGCTCTGGGCAGGACCCAGTAGCAACATCTCCGGGGGCCTTTGGACCCTTCTTCTCAGCAAGAAGGGTTGCCCTGCTAAGGAGCCCACAGACCTAGCTGCTGGGACACCGTCTTAAAACTGTGATATTTTATACTAGTGCTTGTCCTGTCTGTTAATTTATTATTACTGTGTCGTCCTATTTTTAAATTACAATGTTCGGCATTCGCACGCCCGCCAAAAGGCAAACTGCCCAACCGTCCCTCGTCACTCCCCCTGGCAATACGTCAAGCGTGAGCCCAGCTCAACCAGCGCAGACAAGTGTCAGGCGGAGTGTCGGGGAATGGGAGGCCAGCAAAAGCCCACTGCCCTGCTCGGAACCCGCCGCCCCCCCCGTGAAGCCCAGAAAACTACTCGCCAACAAGAGCACAACATCTGCTCCACTGGATGCCGCGGAGGCGGCGGAAAACCCGAAAACCCTCACGGCTGGTAGAGCCCAGCAAGCCAAGAACCTAAAGGTGAAGGCGATGATCGCTGTGAAGCAGAGCCGAAACCTCAGGACCGACCTTAAAGAGTCGATTATACAGGCGATTGACGGGCTCTACCAGCTGATAAAGGAAGTCGAAGCAGAGAAGGCGCAATTCCACAAGAAAACCGCACAAGAGCCACCTGTCACTGTCGATGCGGTGCCCATGGTCCCAGCTCCCAACCCAGAGTTCTTCCAGCTGCTCTCCTCATTAGCGGATCACACCGAGCTGATGAAGGAGAGCAGCGTGAAGATGGAGGAGCTGAGGACCACCCTGGCGAAGCAGTCCAGCGCGCTGGAGGCGGCCACATACGCGAGTGTTGTCGCGGCCCCCAAACCGGTATCGGTGCCGTCGCGACCAACACTGCACTCGGTTGTGGTCGCCTCGAGCGACTTCCGCGAGACTAGCGAGCAGGTGCTGGACAGAGTCCGCACCGCCATCAACGCCAGGGAAGGGGGCTACTGCATCGACAGAGTCAGGAAGGCCAAAGACAGCAAGGTCGTCATCAGCTGCCGGAACGAGGGGGAGCGGAGCAGGGTTCGGGAGAAGCTACGGTCGGCCGATCAGCAACTGACCGTGCAGGACGTAGCCAACCTGGACCCGCTCGTCATCCTCAGGGACGTCCTCTCGTACAATACTGACGAGGACGTGTTGCAGTCCCTGAGGAAACAGAACACCTCGCTCTTCACCGGTCTGGCGGCTGAGGACGACCGTTTTGCGGTCATCTATCGAAAGCGGGCGCGCAGCAGCCTTATGTGCCACGTCGTTGCGAGAGTCTCCCCCACCCTCTGGAGTCGCCTGACGGAGGCGTCTGCTGTGTACATAGATATGCAGCGGATTAGGGTTGACGATCAGTCCCCCCTAGTCCAATGCTCCCTGTGTTTGGGCTATGGGCACAGTAGACGTCTCTGCACGGAGACGGAGGAAGCCTGCAGCCACTGCGGTGGCCCACACCTGGGCAAAGATTGCCCAGAGGCGCGGACCAATGCAGCCCCATCTTGCTGCAACTGCACCAGGGCAAAGCTCGAAGGGCCGGCGCATAACGCGTTCAGCCCCGACTGCCCGGTGCGTCGCAAGTGGGATGCATTGGCCCGCGCTAAAATAGCTTATAGCTTATAGCTCATTGCTAAGGGCGCCACCGCAGAAACCATGGCATTTAACAACTTGCAGGCTAACCTCCGACCCAGGAGCTCCGGGTGGGGAAGACTCATAGCGGATAGCAGGGGAGAAGTCCCAAGCAGCAGAACGGAGGAGCTAGGGTTGTGGGTGCTCGACGACGGCAGCAGCCACGTCGGCGCCACGGTATGCTCGGCGGGTCTTCTCGCTCTGGTGGATTGCTTGACAAATGACGGAGGGCTAGACCACAGCGGCAAAAACTACATAAATAAAGTCAACAACACAAAAGCAAATTGGGACCAGTTTCATGAGAAACTGGCCCAATTTACAAAAGTAAAATACTACCTTGCCGTTGTGGTCCGCAGGGCTCGACGCATTAGAGAGAGAGGTCACAGCCGGAGCGAGAAGAGTCCGCTGCGCAGCCTCAGTCCGTCGGCAGGCAATCGTTGGCGAGCGCCTGCAACAAATATGCACTTGCAGCAACACGCGCGTGGCGCTGGAAAGCGCAATCAACCCGGGTCTGTGCACTCTCACGCAATCATGGCGCGCCGGAACCTCAGCGGGGCTCTGAACTATGGCAAATATAAAAATTTGAACAGAAGCAAAGCCCACGCCGACATCGATGGTACCCGGCGCGCCTACGAGCTAGCCTCCCAGGCGAGTGGGAGGCGCATGGACTCGCACAAAAACTGCGCGCTGAAAGAGGCATCTAGCCTCATCGTAAATAAAAAGCTGCCCTTCAACAGATTCGCACAAAAATCCTGCAAAAAGTAAAACACATAATATATAGAAAAGCAAAAAATAGCAATATAAAAAAGTACAAATTTTCCAAATTCAACAAAAAAAGGTATAAAATAAAATTAGTAGAAAATAACAATAGATAAAACAAATAGTAAAATAAAATAAGTACAATTTCTTCCAAATTCAATAAAAACGTAATAAACAAAAACTAGCAAAAAATACAATAATAAATAAAACAACTAAATTAGTCTCCCATTTTATAAATTCATTAAAATATACACAAGCAATAAAATAAATTAAGCAAAATATAATAAAAAATCTAACAACTCTAATAGCTCTTCTTATATATTCATTTATTAAATATATTAACATATACACATAATACAATAAATAGCAACAAAGTACGATGGCATAAAAAAGACTCTTTTTACATTAAGGGGAACATCAGCAAATTAAAACCCTAAGAAAAAAAAAAAAACCTAACCTAACCTAACCTAACCTAACCTAACCTAACCAGGCCTGGACGGTGACCCTGGTCTCCTTCTACTTCGAGCCAGACCAGCCTATGGACCCATACTTGGAGCAGCTGCAGAAAATCTCGGAAAGATCGGGCTGCCAAAGGTTGATCGTAGGAGGAGACTCCAATGCCAAGAGTATCTGGTGGGGAGCTCATAGCGACGACAAGCGTGGTGAGCAATTTTGCAGCGCCATTGGACAGCTCGGGCTACAGGTGTTGAACACGGGAAGCCTTCCAACTTTCGACACAGTCAGAGGCGACAAAAGGTACAGCAGCCACGTGGACGTGACTGCATGTTCGGAAAATCTGCTCGACCTGGTGGACAACTGGAAAGTAGTAGAGGATCTTACGACTTCGGACCACAACGGCATCACATTTCACGTACACCTACAGAAACCTAAAGGAACAAAAATAGAACGCACCACACGCATTTATAACACACGAAAGGCTAACTGGAGTCAGTTTCGTGAGAAACTGACCCAGATTATGTCAGACATGCACCTTACCACACAAACACTTGAAACAGTAACACAAGACGTCCAACTCGAATACATAGTTCAAAAATACACAGAAGCAATTACACAAACATGCAAACAGACAATACCATATAAAAAGAACACAGAAACACTTAACTTGCCGTGGTGGACCGAAGAACTCGAAGCGATGAAGAGGGATGTTACCACCAGGAAGCGCAGAATCAGAAACGCAGCACCGAGACGCCGACCCACAGTGGTGAGGCTGTACCTGGAAAAGAAAAACACATATTTAGAAGCGGCTAAGAGCGCCGCAGTCGAAAGTTGGAAGGAATTCTGTGGAAAACAGGATAGGGAAGGGGTATGGGAAGGGATTTACAGAGTCATGAGTAGGACGTCTAGGCGGGAGGAAGACCTTCCACTTCAGAGAGAGGGTAGGATGCTGGACCAGCAGGAGTCTGCCGAGTGGTTGACTGAGACCTTCTACCCAGAAGACGACGGGACGAAGGATAGTGCCGAGCACCAAGCCATCAGGCAACTTGCTAGTCAAGTAAACGAAAGGGGCCATAATGATAATTATGACCCCCCGTTTACCGCAGACGAGATGCGGAAGGCAGCACTGTCCTTCAACCCAAAGAAGGCACCGGGAGGAGAGGGTTTCACAGCAGATATATGCATCCAGGCGATGGAGTGCAACCCGGAGTACCTACTGTCGCTCTTAAACAAATGCCTGGAAAAG
The DNA here is from genome assembly GCA_905147285.1 of Hypena proboscidalis. NCBI lineage: Eukaryota > Metazoa > Arthropoda > Insecta > Lepidoptera > Erebidae > Hypena > Hypena proboscidalis. The sequence goes on from LR990155.1 coordinate 52,498, forward strand.
CGTTGTTTCCCGAGGATCTGGAAGCAGGCAACTGTGGTGATCCTTCGGAAGCCAGGAAAAGACTCGTATGTCGTGCCCAAGTCATACAGGCCAATTGGCCTTCTGCCTGTCTTGGGCAAGATATACGAGAAAATGCTGGTTGCTCGCCTCAAGTTTTACCTACTTCCGGCAATAAGTCCAAACCAGTACGGATTCATGCCACAGCGTGGAACAGAAGACGCCCTCTATGTCCTAATGGGACATATACGGAACAAGCTTTCCGAAAGGAGGCTGGTGACGTTAGTCTCACTGGACATAGAAGGGGCCTTCGACAGCGCATGGTGGCCAAAAATTCGAGTCCGGCTGGCAGAGGAGAACTGCCCCGTAAATTTGAGACGAGTAATCGACAGTTACCTGAGCGACAGGTCAGTGACGGTTAGGTACGCCGGGAGAGAGGTTTGTAGACCCACATCGCAGGGTTGTGTACAGGGGTCCATTGGTGGCCCTCTGCTGTGGAACCTAATCCTAGACCCGCTCTTGAGGGATTTGGACGGCCTCGGGGTGTACGCGCAAGCGTTCGCCGACGATGTCGTTCTCATCTTCGACGGAGAGAAAGCCGCCGACATCGAAAGGCATGCCAATGCCGCCCTCGAGCACGTGAGGGCGTGGGGGGAGCGAAATAAGCTGAAATTCGCACCGCACAAAACTTGTGCGATGGTAATAACGCGGAAGCTGAAATTCGACAACCCGCGCCTAAGCATGGGAGGGGTCGACATTGGCATGTCTCAACATGTCAAACTTTTGGGGTTGGTCATCGACAGCAAATTAACATTCAACTTGCATATCGCCAATGCTTGCAAGAAAGCAGTGGCGATATACAAGCAATTAGCTAGGGCAGCGAGAGTAAGTTGGGGCCTCCACCCAGAAATTATTAGGGCTATTTACACAGCGGCAGTAGAGCCGACTATTCTGTATGCGGCTAGCGCATGGTCTCCATCTGCAAACAAACTGGGCGTAAGGAAGCAGTTAAATGCGGTCCAAAGGTGCTTTGCACAAAAACTGTGCCGAGCCTACCGGACGGTCTCCCTGGACTCAGCACTAGTGCTGGCGGGGTTGCTACCTCTTGACCTACGTATCAAAGAAGTAGCTTCTTTATACGAGGCCAAGAAAGGGGCTTCCCAGTCGGTGCTGGGAGACAGGGAGATCGAACGGATGACTCCGGCAACAGAGCTGCCGCATCCTTCCTTGCGCAGGTCGCTCGATTTCGAACTCCTGGCAAATCAGGAGCAGTATGACCAAGTTAGGGACATAGAGGTGCGAATCTTCACTGACGGCAGCAAGATTGAGGGCAAGGTTGGAGCGGCGCTGACACTTTGGAGTGGTGGCGTCGAGACTAAAACTCTCAAACTTGCTTTGCCGTCATACACTACTGTGTACCAGGCAGAGCTCCTGGCTTTAAATCGAGCGGCAGCGGAGGTGGTTAGGCAAAAGGCAACGTCGTTTGGCATCTTCTGCGACTCCAGGGCGGCACTTCAGACCGCGGTGAACTCCGACTCTCCGCACCCACTGGCCGTAGAATTTCAGAGAAACCTAAAAACTTGCATCTCAGGAGCCAAAATAGTAAAGCTATTCTGGATTAAAGCACACATTGGTCTAGAGGGTAACGAGAGGGCGGATGTTCTCGCAAAAGAGGCCGCCCTGGCGTCGAGGAGGAAACCGGACTACGACCGGTATCCGGTCTCATTTGTCAAGCGTCTGATTCGCAATCGGACGGTTGACGAATGGGACGCAAGATACCGGGCCGGAACAACAGCAGCAGTCACCAAATTGTTCTTCCCCAGTGCCGCTGAGGCGTACAGTCTAGTACGCAAGATCGCCATCAAATCGGAGACGACACAGTTAATGACGGGGCACGGTGGGTTCTCCGCATACTTGAACAGATTCAAGTGTAAGGAGGACCCATCGTGCATCTGCGAGACTGGTGTCGACGAGACAGTCGTCCACGTCGTTACAAAATGCCCAGTATTTGCAAAAGAACGCCTAGATGTGGAACATAGAATGGAAATTGATGTAGTCCCAGAAAATTTAAATGCTCTAATATCATGTAAGAAAAGAGAGATATTTTTAGAATATTGTATAAAAATTATTAATATAGTCAGAAAAAGAAATAGAGTTTAAGAAATTATGGTTCACATATATTATAAGAATATATAGTGCAAGCATAAACATAAAATAAGACCTTTAAAATGTGTATAAGATAAACAGTGGCAAAAATATTAACAAATTGTATAGAATAAGAAAATAGATATAAGAACAAAAACCAATGTATTAGAAACATATATTAGAATAAGAAATGTAAATAGAATAAGTTTTTAATATAAGAAAGAAAAGAAAAATTGTAAAACCCCCAAAAAAAAGAAACCCCGATTGTTACATTATTTACCCAAACCTGTGTTCTAGAAAAATAAGTATATAAATAAAACATAGCAGTATAGGTATCCTAAAAAAGGATAGACGATTAGAT